>BGPR01001260.1:0-86477 GCA_013235015.1 Araneus ventricosus | reverse complement strand
TCAAAATTTGGATTTTTAAAATTTCGATGTTTGGAAACTCAATAACTCTTAAAGAAGCCAAATCTCAGGGCTTGAAATTTTTGTAAATACAAGTCAATAGTAGCTACAATCCCCATAAAGTAATATGGAGAATAGATTCCTTTTGGGAATTATATGTCTCATAGAATTGAAAATTTGTCATTTTTCGAGTCCAACTTTTAATTTTTTGGTATTTGGGATAAAAATTTTCCTTAAATGTGTACTGGTGATGTAAAGGAGCTTGATCTTTCTTGAATAAACTGGTTTGTTTTGCATCAACCTCAACGTTCACCAGTTCGAAAGAACAAGTTAACGCGATACATCAAAATAAAAGCATAGTTTGCAAGAATCAAAATAGAAAGCTGTCGAATTCGAAAAATAAAAATTAAGAATTAGTCTTTCTTTCCCACTCTAAGTTATGGTGTCACACAACAAAAATCATTTCGATTATAAAAATGGTCAAGCAAACGTCAGATTATTTTTTCTGAATTCTACTTGTACAGAATGACCTAAACAAAAATTCCAGATTCACGTGGTAGCGATTCGAGGTCATTTATTTTGACACAGGGTATTTCAAAATTTTCCCTTCATGTATTCAGAAAGCAGACTGTCGTGCTCATGAAGCTTGTGTTACCTTATTTCTGTGTAGGATTGCTAAAGAGAGGTGATAGATCGACACAATTTATTGATATTCGAATCAAATATGAGATGTAAAAAAATAAAAAACCTGAAAAATCAACTATTAAGATTGATTAACAAAGAAAATAAAGAAATTGCTGCTGTTGAATTAGAGATCATAAACGAATTATGAAAAGAATTAGACATTGAACTTGATATTTGTGAATCCTCCATTATTCTAGAAAAGACTGAGTTAAAAAAAATGGTGAATGGTGGAATCTAATTGTTAAAAAAAAGAACTTCACTCACTACATATGTCTTGTAGTTTGGCGATCCATGTGTGATGCTAGTGTTTTATGCCATCTGATCAATTGTAAAGATCACGCTTGTGGAGTGTGACCAAGAACAAAAGAAATATTACTTAACGATGAATACAAAAGTTCGCTCCTGATGAACGAAAAAATAAATTTAAGTCTAGTGGTTGAATAAATCTATGAAAATTAAACTGCTTAGCGAAAAGGTAAATATACAACGGCAAAGAGGTATAGCAAGTAGGAGATTCGATCAAGAAGATCAAATAAGTGGAACTGTAAATTGCCAGCTGTTTGATAATTCATTTATTACCAAGCATCTAAGCTTGAGAGATTATTTCAATTTATGTCTTACTTAATGCTTTTCTTTAAAGAAAGTATTGCAATTATTAAACAATCTTAAGTTATGAACTCAAACATTATTCAAAATAAGTTAGTATACATGCATGGAAGATTGTAGTTGAATTTTTAACAACAGATCATAAACCTAAAATTATTAACATAATGCGGAGATGAAGAAATCATTTGCTATATTTTAAATACAAAATACAACAGCTGTTCTAGAATAGATTCAGATGTTGAAGCAGCACCAAAAAAATTTCAGTATCTAAAAGAATTTATTAAATGCACAATATTTCAAAATTCTCAAAGCATAAAATTGTATAATATGTCAAGTTCTTTTGATTATTTTCAAAGTTCAACAAATAGAGAACAATTTTAACTGTAGTGTTAATGTACTTGTTGCTAATTTATTGAAATATTAATTTCTGTGAAAATTAAATATAATTAAATTGTATATCTTTGTAAGGCAAAATCATTTGTATTTTAAATTGTAATCTAATGACTTGTTACAAGCATATTAGGCCATGTTTACTAAGGTAATTTTAGAGATATGCAAAATGATCTGTATTATACAAAAATCTATAAACCACACAACCTCTGGTTCCAAGTTATGCATTACAAAGATCTTCTACTGCATATGATAGTATATATTCTTAGGCACTTTTGTGATTTTTTTCCCTTCCTTAAATAAAATGCTTCATTTTTAAAAAGTATGCAATTTTATGATATTATCTGTTGTTGTTCAACTTTGAGAAAATAGAAGGAACTCTGAACCTCTTGTATGGTATTTAAAAATCAAAATTCTGTTCGAATAGAGAAAAAATAGTAAGTAAAATTTTATATATACTACTTTTAATTGCTTTTTCTATATGTATTTTAAGTAGTAACATCTTGTGCCTTTGCGTCTATATATATCGATTTTGTGGTAAATTTTGTATTTGCGTAGAGTCCAGCTTTTTTGAACAGCTTGCACTTTCAAGCCTGACTAAAAAAAACTCACATTTTGGTTCAATAAATCAAGTCTATATTCAATGACACCAGAGGAAGAGCCAGAACAGACAGGCTTCCTTACATTATTTATCATTTCATGCTTTAAGGAATCAACTTAATTTACACTTAACTCTAAAGGATAAGTTCGCTGCACGGGCCTTGAGGTAACTCTGGATTGTGTTTTCACTTTGACAGTATGCACTTTTCCATCTCGACCGGGCAACACTTCCAATATTATCGCCAAAGGCCAATTTAATCATTTCTTACTATCGTCTCCTATGTACAACTTGACCAATCTGGGGTTCACGCACATTCTTATGTTCCTACTCTGTTTCTGAATCAATAAGCTCAAATATTCCTTTCGGAATCGAAGCCTTAAATCCTTCAAAAGTTTAGTTCTAGATTTTATTCTCTTTCTGAAACTTTGTGTTTCTACAAGATCTATATCACTAGTACTAAAATTCCGATTCTCAATCAAACACAGAGAGTTAAAGGAACAAGATCTTCTGAATTTTCAGAGATATAAGTAAGATGATGCGAGTTTATAATCGATTCACATAACATAGTCCCGAGTTCCTCAAAAGATAAGATCGGCTTTCCGAGAGAGTGTCTTAACAGTTCTTTAATAACTCAATTTCATTCCCAAAAGCCTCCCCACCAGGAAACAGTGGAAGGATTGAATTTCCTCGAAATTCTATTAATGTTTGCCTTTGCGCGCTTTTTTCCCAATCTAAAGTAGATAATTCATAAAGTTGATGCCATTATCCGAATAAACCATTCTCAGTCTACCTCTTTTAGCTATTAATCAACGAAAAGCTATTAGAAAAGAGTCGGTGGTTAGAGAAGCTGTGAGTTCAAGATGAACGGCTCGATATACAGCACATGTGAACAATACTAGCCAAACTTTCAAACCACTCTTCGAGAAAACTGTCCCCGCTAAGTCAACTCCTGTAACCTCAAATGCCACTGTATTGGAAACTCTTGATCTTCCATCAGTGGACAAGATTCTACAGTCAATGGTTTTGCTTTATAACGTTTACACTTCATGCAACCATTAATTACATTTCTAATAGTCTTACTCGATTTGACAACCCAAAATTTTTCTCTTAATATAGACAGCATTATCTGGGTTCCCACATGACAATATTTTCGATGTACAGACTATCAAACATTTAGTTAATGTACAATTATTAGGCAAAAGTATGGGATTTAAAAAGATTGGTATATCTGTATGTTCAGTTATGCGAGTCTTAACTCTCAAAATCCCATTCTCGTCCTTAAAAACATCAACTGAAGGTACCACCTTTGCACTAGAAAAATATTGGCTTTGAATTGAACATATCCATACAGTTTCTGCACTTTCTATTTCTGACAAAATTAGTTTAGAAGACTTAGAAACAGAATTTTTATTATAGTTATTTATAAAGAACAAAATCAACATGAAATAAACGAGTCGTGCCTCTTGCATCTAATTTCCAGGGTAATTCTACCTCGTACCGACCAACAGGAAGAACTGCCAATATTTCACAATATTCTTTCAGTTGCTCGTCAAATGCTTTCTTTTTTTGACACCTTTTCAATGGGTTTGCGATTACCCAAAGACTCGAAGTCCCATAATTCTCTCAAGGAAGCATTGTTAACATACAAAGAGAGAACTGTTTGTACAGAATCCTTAACTGGATAATTATCACTGGAAAAGAACCCAGTTTCTTTACCGATAACAGTCCATCATAATTTTGTATGAATTGCAGCTAAACCAAAATTTAACTGAACACACCTTTCCATTAATAATTTCCCAATTAAATCTGCTGTGATTAAAAAGTCAATCTCATTTTCATTATAAGTGACATGAGATAGCTCAATCTTATTAACTCTTAAATTTTCCAATATTTGTGGATCCTCTATTTTACAGAGTTCGCACGCGTCCTTAAAAATCCTTATTTTTATGCCCCATTTTTAAAAAGTCCTTGCTTTTTACTCTGCCATTATTAAAAAATTTAAAATTTCACCGATTATCGTTTTTCTAATTTCTCCTTCTCGGCGGCTCTAATCTTCGTTGACGTGACTCTCGCGGAATTGGGAGGGGGCGACACTGCTCACGTTCTACGAATCCATATCCATCACATACACTTTGGGAAATAAGGGAGGAGTTACAGATGGCCTGTATTGGTCTATGGTTCCATAGGAATGATTGTCAAAAGTGCTGTTACCACAAAGTGATAAACCTTTACTTCCATTTTTTGCCAGTTATGTTTTAAAACTTGTTAATGATTGCATTCATCATTTCAAAATTTTGAAACCAGAGAATGAAAGAATTGAGAAACCTGAGACTTTATGCAAATTCAACTTCAGTGACCCAAACTTGTATAATGATAAAATTAAGTGTACTTAGGATTTGCTGCAGAGCAACTAATAAAAGAAAAGATAAAAAATAAGGAATTAGCAGACAATGATGTTTTCACATTCAGACAGGATAGTCGGAAAAACAGCATAACAATGATGAAACATTTCGTGCAGAAATGGTCTGTGAATTATGCACTAGTAAGACATGCAATTTGCATTGATCCCCAGACCCACGAGTAATGGTTGGATATGCTGATAAAGCACAGGAAAAAATGAAGGTATTGATTGTGTTGTCACAAAATAAACGTATTTTGGAAAAAGATTGCGACGAAATTTTGTTACTTTATGCAGATTTTCTGTTGAACATTGTAAAGCCAAATTCATTTGAATTTACTTCTTTCAATCCAAAGAGTGATTCCCTTGATACTTTTTTACAAACTTATTTTAGCAATAATCATTATGAAAAAGTTTGGAAGATTATCAAAACGGTATTAATACTGTCACACAGACAAGGAGGTTTTTCGATGAACAAGGCCCTGGAAATAGAAAATTTAAAAGATGCTTCATGTATTTCCCAGTGTGGAAATCATGAATTTATTAAGCTGTCTGGGGCTATTTATGACTTAAAAATTACTAAAGAAATGAGGACGGCTGCCACCTCAGCTAGAGCAAAGTACATGCAGTATTTAGAAAGTGAAAGATCCAAAGAAAAGACTGAAACGAAAAGCTCTAGAGAAAGAAATAGATTTTTTAAAGCAAAAGAAATTGTTCCTCCAAACGGGCATGCACCAAACAAATGAAAAAGCAAATGATTTAACTAATAAGGCTGAAAAGTCAAAGAACATAAATTTATTTATTCATTCGCATGAACTAAGAAAAACAATTTTTGAAAAAGAAATTAAAATAAATACCTTGGATGTGAAATTGAATGAAAAATGTATGGAATTAAAAGATATTTAATTTGATTACCAGTTTCATGGGAGTTTTTTTTCATCAATTTATTAACTCATCTTTTTAGGAGTTTTGTTGTGTTAAATTTGTAATGTATCTTCTATGTTTTATATTATAATTTATCATCTAATAGGTTGAATTTGCAAAAATGAGATTTTATTTAAAAATGCGTGCGACAATTTGTTAAGTTTATTCAATTTAGAGGTCCTTATTTTTTGGTTTTTTTAGTCCTTGATAGTCTTTGATTTTCTTTTAAAGAAATGTGTACGAACCCTGGTGGCCTTGGAAAATAATGTGGAATGATTTGGTTAGTTTTTATTTAAATGAGGTGAGCAGCCCTCATGAGAGCAGAATTCAGGCATCTGAACATTCTTCAAAGGGTTCAGCTATTACTGCTGCTTTCTCCAAGGGTACTCAATGGATGTAGAATTTACTGTGGATTTCATAATAAAACCATATTTTTATGATCATGTGATTTTTATATGCTCAGTAACCTATTCCTTTACTAAAGAGAATTGATGATAAATGCTTGAAAATCCAACAAAGACAAGGTGTAGAAAAATACTTCAAAGACAATGTGTAGAAAAAATGCATCAAAGACAATGTGTGGATGTGTTTTTCAACAGAGTGAAACTATGCCACACCTTCATTATTGAGTACAATACCTTCTACTCCAACATTTTACTGATGAGAAGGTTTATCAGCCATTTCTTTCCAACAGCATGGCCATCTCAATCACCGGACATCATCTATAATATAAAGCAGAAAATACATGTATCTGTCAGTCACAAGAACTCCTCCTAGACGGTGTACCGTACCGACATGACATCTGCACATGACATTCTAGAGCACATTTCTAGGTCAACGATGCTATTTTCAACTTCCAGAGTTAATTAAGTTCATAAAGATATTTAATTAAATAACGAAAATTAGCCACTGTTAAGCCTAATGCATAGTGCAGGCTTTTGCCAGTGTTAAACTTAATATAAGAAAATTGTTTTCTTTGAGCATAAACAACAAAATAGACTTTTCACTTCCGGATGTCATAATATTGACAGCTTTTAATACGGTTACACAGTGATTCAATGGCGTTGGTGAATTATTCTCTCAGCGTTTTGTTTAATTTTCGCAAATTTTTAATTGATCCTAATGAGTGTGTGCTAAGCCTTCAGGTCTATTTAGTCCTGTTCCTATCGTAGGAAGAGAAAAATGGAGGGGGAAAAAAAGATGTTCTAACGGTCTGTCAGTCGCAAGAGCTCCACCTAAACGGTGAATAGTCTTGACATGAAATTTCCACATGCCATTCTGGGGCCATTCCTAGATTAATTCTACTTTTTCAAAATAATTACTTCCTAAGATATTTAAATAAATAACAAAAATTAAGCCAATTTTCAGTGTTTAATCTCAGTGTTTCGTCAATAATTTCTTAAATATATTGCACGTAGATTATTTACATACCATCTTAAGGAGCAGAAAATTATCTTTTTAATGATTTCAATTTTATTCATTCTTTTTCTTAATTTAATAAACATTTCAAATTTATTTCATACACAATTTGTAACAATGCTTTATGTTATTGTAATAAAATTCAAACCATTGATCGTTTTATCAAAATTCTTCATTCCGGTATTTTTACCATTGTGACAGTTATGATAAAAATATTTTTTTCTTTGAATGTTAACAGAAAAGCAGAAATTTTATTTCGTAGCATATACTTCTTTCAGTATGTTTGCACCACAACACAATGATGTTAATTACTCTCTTTACCCGGTACTTAATATTACAAATTTTATAACAATCATAATGAGTTGGTAAAATCCTTCAAGATTGTTGATCCCACTTCCTACCGGAGGGAGAGGGCCTGAGGTGAAAAAGAAAGAACAATAGGAAGTTTTTTCTGGTCAGTGACAAAAACACTAAAGATAAGAGAATTTTTGTTTGGATAATGGAAAAAAAATAATTAATGGGAGGCTGTTTGTGTGAAATGGCCGCTGGGATTGAGGCGTGTAAACTTACTTGCCTTACTCAACTGCGACTTTTTGTGTCTAAAGTTGTTCTATGTGGTTAAAGTAGCTCTATGTGACTTGGACCTATGCTGTATGACCTTTCTCAGTTAAATGAAACTAAAACCAACTTAACTCAATTAAATCGATGGAAAGGACACCTCAATTGAATCAATAATTGTTAATAATAATAATTAATTAAGGATAGTTAATTAATCGATTACTCAACTGTGACTAAATTATCTCTATGTGACTTTGACCTATGCTCTATGACCTTTCTCTGCTAAATGAATTAATTAATCTGAAAGGAATCAATTATTGATCTGTTAAAATCCAGTTAATATATCGCTCACAACTGATGTGTGTGCGTCGGTCGCTGTGACGTCATCAGAATTCTTCGTGATTTTCACCAATTTTGCAATTCGGCTGTGACTAAACCATAATTACAAATTCTAAAATTAATTTTGCAATCTTCAATGTCTACCTTTCTCTGTTACATGAATCTAAAATCAACTCTTTATGTTATGTGGTTGCGGAGCTATAAGCGTTTAATTTTACCACAAAATTCGACGTAATTCAACAATTCTTGAATAATATTTCGCGTGAACGTAAGATCGATGAATAAATTGCCAAATGTAATTGGATGGTCTGCATGCGCGTGCATCGGTCACTGTGACGTCATCAAAATTTTTAGTGATTTTCACCAACTTCGAAGCTCGACTGTAACTAAACTGTAATTCCAAATTTTAAAATTGTTTTTGCAATCTTCGATGTCAACTTTTCTCTGTTAAATGAAACTAAAACTCTGTTATTTTGTTGTGGGGCTATAAGCGTTTAAAATATCTAGAAAAGCGTCATAATTTTTTCCTTTCCCGACACACCATTAGACCACTATGAAGAGACGTAGGTCTACGTCAAAATACAAGATATGAAAGAGTTTTTGCTGTTGCCGTAACCAATGATGGGGAAGGGGGAAATGAAGTACGAAGGACTACGAGATTCTTGCCAGTTGGTTCAAACTAAGGAGAGAAAAAGAAGGGTGTTTCACTGCTGGTCCAAAGGGTCAGTTGATTAACGAAAATCAATGAAAGATGCTTCCGCGAAAAACACTTTTATTAAATTGAAAGTGTTGTAAGTAATTGGACTTGAAAATATATTTATCCCGAGCAACGCCGGGGATATAAGTTAGTTCAATATAGCTTTTGACTCAAGTAGGTATTTGTAATTGCTCTTGTATGTTAAAGGCATTCCCAATTTGGCAATATTGAAAAACTATATGAAATGCTATTATTTACAGTAAAAGCTTAGCTAACCGGCATGCTCAGGAAACTCCGATTTCCGGATACTTGAAAATCCGGATAGTTGGGTGTGATGGGAAAAATGGTGGGGGTGGGAGTAGATTGTAGCCTTTTTTTTTTTCCAAGATTTTTTTCTGTCAAATAATTTGTTTTTGTCATTTTGAAATGTGCATTAAATATAATTTTTAAGAATACTTCGATATCTGCCATAATATTGTATTTACATAATATATTATGAAGCTTTAATTTAACATTGATGATTTAAAAAAAATATGATCTGTAGCCGAAATTTTACCGCAAATATATAGATTGTAAAAATATAAACATATAAAAAATAACCGACGAAACTGAAAAATATTCTACTCAGAAAGCATAATAAAATTCTTTTAAGTGATCATAAACAAATTCGAGGCATTTCAAAACTAATTATCTTTTTGAAAATCGTAAGGGTTACGTGCGCCTCCAATTCTCCCGCACGTGATATTACGTAATCGGAATCAACATCTGCCAGTATTTGGAGGGTAAATAAATAAAGCAAAAGAAAGAGACTTACTAATCTGGAGTAACTTCCCCCCCCCCCCCCGCATGAGCTTTTTTTTTTTCTGATTTTATTTTTAGGTCTTGTTTTTCAGCGAAAGGTGAGTTTTTTTTTTTGTCCTCACATTTGATTTTGAACCCCCGATAAAGAATGTCTGTGTACGTCACAGTACTGTATATTATTTTTTTTTTTTCCTTCTACGCCCCTTTGTGCGAAGCGAACGTTGCATTCCAGAAATAAATTGTCCGCATGAATGGAACAGAGCGCGTGTGTTCTAAATTTTGGTGCGCAGATGTAAAACTTTTAGAAAAACTCATTTTCTCATTTTTCCGGTTAGTTGAGCTTTCCGGATACTTGAATGCCGGATAATTGAGAGTTTACTGTAATACATTATCCTCAGCATGGAGTATACAGATGTAGTGTGCTTGGAGACCCTTATTCTGATTAGTAAATGATTATATACTGCTGTTTAAATCACTGAATTTATTTGTTCAATCAAAGTCGCTTTTATTTAAATAATTTATTTGATTATAACATGACAGATATTCAGCTAGAATATGGACCTGACTTTTGTTTATGCTGTGGAACATTTGAATAATTCACTTAACTGACATTGAATACATATATCTGACTTATTTCTTTTTCAACAGGATTATTTATTGATTTTGATATTAATTTGACCATGGCATATATTTCTCCTTATCTTCAAGAGTCTAAATATTAAATTTCATCTCATTCTGTTCATCTGTTATCTGCAGATTGTTCCAAACAGAGAAATTTGTTTTGTAATTAAAAAATAAAATTATAAAAATCTTTTGAATATATGCTTTAAATGTAAGTATATTCATACAGATTCAAAAAATATTTTTGGAATTGACTGAAGTTTTTAATTTTTTATATTTATATACTATTTATTATTTCTGTACCATTCAATTGCTATATATTTTTTATTTATTTTCAGAAAGAAGTTTTGAAATTCGTAGATAAAGAATATGCGGCAGGTGTTTATTATAATACTATCAAACTACTGGTAGAGCGTATTGTTCCTGTGTTGTTAGACAAAGAAAGTGTCAAGTATCTTGTAAGCATGGCCAAAAACTCGATAATTGATGATGGAGAAATTGAAGCTGAACTGAAACTTGAAAATTCAGATGCAAAAGGAATAGATCTTATAAATGTAAGCAATTAAAATGTATTTACTGTACTATGAAGAATGTTTTAAGCAGAAATTTTTAAAAATGTTTGTTTTGTAACAAAACGCATTTGAAGCAATCAAAATTTATTAAAAAATTTCCAGTGAAGCTTGCCATTATTAAATATATATTATTTAGAAGTCAAAATAGATTTTTTTACCTTTTTTTTTTTTTTATTTAGATTCCATTTTCAGTGTACTTATCATGATTAAAGACATAAAATATTAAAGCGAAATTTTACTGTGTTGCAGTAATCGAGAAACCTTTGACAAATAATTGTGAGATTCGGTAGTGATTTCATAACGATTGAAAAGCACTTTACATGATAGTACTTGAGGTCTATGTATATATATATATTTGTTTTGAAAGGTAGTGAGGAACCCTGTGATCTTGAGAGTCTTGGTTAGCTGTAGTAGTTTTTCCCTTGCACATTTTCTCTCTCAGTGAGCTCATTTAAAAGTTTACCAAAATTAGACTAAACATCAAATGACAAACCTAATGTAATTGGAAACATCGTTTTTTTACATTTTAAAACTATTTTTGTATAATCCTTAAAAAAACACTAAGCAGAAATAACAGAATTTTGCTGAATTAATTTTGCCAATAAATGAATCAATAATTATTTTCTTAATTTAAGTTTTTAAAAAATTACCCCCACAGTGTACATCTTCAAATTTAATTATACAAAGATTACCTGGACCAGTTTTATATCTCTAACTTCAATGGACTGTCTGGTACGGTGCATCAGACACACATTTCTTCCTTTATTTTCCATTTACAATTGCAAATGTAATTACATTGGAAAAATCTATATCTTTTTAGATACCTTCTCTCTATATATTTTTCTAGTTCAAAAATTCATTTCTTATAAATTCTTCAAAGGAAATAATTCTTTTACAGTCATAAACTGCAAGACAAAAATTTTCAGATGTTTCAGACAAAATGACTCCTTTTCCAAAATTATAACTGAAAACCAGTATTGAGTATTTTTTTTTTATTCGGGAGAGTAACATAATTCTCAGTTGAAAGATTAAACTTGCCTAGATCCCAACCTTGCGACTAGGAATGTCATGAATAGTGATTTGATCGAATACTCACTTTTTGGAAACATTTCACTTTTGATTCTAAATAAAATAGTTCTCAAATTTTAAATGAAAAAAAAAAAAAATAAAAATCAATAAAATTGATTTTTTTTTTTTTTTTAATGTTAACACCTTGATGTATTTTTGTAACATTTTAAATACCTTAATCTCAATGATAAGAAACGTGAAAAGCACTTAGGGAGCATTTTGGGATTATTTCACAGAAATTAAGTGTCATCATTTCAGAACAGTACAATGACAAACTCGTCAAGAAAATTTAGTATCTAAATTAAAATTATTAGAAGTAAATTCTAATTTTGATAATGAACTTCTAATAGGTAGGAGGAAGCTTCCACATAATTGGTGAGAAAAAAAATGCAGAAAAATTGTCGAGATTTGCAAACTTAGCAAGAAAATATCTCTTATCTCCTGCAAACACAGTATAAATTAAGCATTTATTTTCTGAAGCTACTTATGTATGTGAAACCGAACCAAATAGATTTCTTCCTGAAAATACTGAAAAATTATTGTTCCTGCATCAGAATTTCTTGCTTTGCAATGATAAATAATGTTTAACTTTATTAAATACACTTATGTGCTATGCAACTTAAAGTTGAGTCAATGTTAGGAGCTTTTTTTGATAATAAATGCACTCAAATGTAATTCTGCAATATTTAAAAGCATATTTTTAAAAATTTACAATCGTGATTTTATTCAGCCAAATATCTATTTAGTATTCGGCAAATGGGTCAACTACCAAATATTGGCTGAATATTCGTTACATCCCTACTTGTGACCTAAATTTAATATTATAATTTTTACCTTACTATATACCACTTTGACTGATTAGATTTCAGACATTAAACAAGACAAAGTTGGACTGTAATTATTATTTTATTTTTAAGAGTCTAAGGAGGAAAAAATGCTTAACCTTCAAATGATTCATAAATGCTGTGCAGAAGTATTTCTTGGATTGAAAATCTTGTCATTTTTCACTTGAAAGTTTGAAGTGCATTTTGAAAACTTGTAGAAGCAGTGAAGTAGCGAAAGTGCCTGGGTCTTCTTGTAATGTCCAGCATTTTTAATATCTTGTTTTTCTCTTTTTTCTGGTGGCTGATTGGTTTGAATCTTCTTATGTATTTGTTGAAGTTTTTTTGAATTATGTACTAAGTTTGATCCTTATCTTGAAGGCTATTTTTGGGAGTAAGAAATAATATAAGTGGCATGAAGGGGAAAAAAGTTGGATATGATAAAATGATTATTTTAACCAAAATAAGGGGGGGGTTTGGGGGGGAAGTCTTGTAAAGCAAGCAAATACATGCAAGTAACATAAAAAGCATTTGATATTAATTTAATTTAACTTCAAAATTTTCCACTAGCAACATACATGTAGTAAAATTTGCTTATGCCATGATATCTGCAGGCATGTGTTTGTTACCTCCATTTAAAAGCGTAACACTTCGTTTTAATTTTAACTTTTCAATAATGCTTTTTGTGCAGTATTTAGACTTTTAATCATATTTTTGGTTGACAGATGGTGTTAGTTGTCCACTAAATTTCATATATTTGCCTAAAGTTCGTCAAATATATGCAGATTTAAAATATCTAACAAAAATGCCATTTGTGCTTGTTTTTAAAAAATTGAGAAGGCAGAGGGTTAAAAACCTACTGTTCTAGGTATTAGGTGGAAGTTTAATCTCAGAAACTAATTAACTTGAAACGGTAATTCCTGACCCCAGTTCGGATCATAAAAACTTTCATTGCATTATCTTTAGAATTTTTCAAAATTTGTAAGCAAAAATTTTTTTTTATTAAAGAAATGCATTAAAATTTGTTAATAAATTATTTTAAATAGATTTTTTTTTTATCATTAATCCGTGTTTCATTTTCTTGTATGTTTTGTTATTTTATTCCCTGAAAATCTTTTCCACCTTGAAATGCTTCTTGGTTAAAAATATTTAAGAATCTCTTCTTGGCAGCCACTATTGTGAATCTACCTTGCTTTCATTCATTGCATTTAGTAGACTACCATCCCATACATGTGGGCCTGTAGAGGCCTTATTTTTGTCAGCAGAATTTGATTTATTAACTCAAGTTCCTTTTCATATCATTATAAATTGTAAATAGTAATAAATGCACTGTGTCTTCATAAGTGAATTTCATTTATATCTTTTCCTGAAATTGAAAAATATCCATTCAGTATATGTATTCTACTCTCACTTATTTTAAAATATCCCCAACATTTTGTCATTTATTTTATTTTAATGTTGGTATGTCTTCCAGGAAATAACAGAGGTTCTGGCTGAATGAGATTTAGCTTTATCTGTTTTATTTCATATACTTGGCTTGTACTAAATTTCTGTTTTATATTTTAGGCTTTAGCCAACACCTATCCTCATTACTTTGTTGATGAAGAACTATTTTCCAACCTTGTTCAAATTCTAGATGCTAGACAAGATGATGTAGAGATATCTGAAATTACATTGGAAACCTTAAGCTACATTTCTAAGAACCTAGAACATATTTATCCTAAAGTCTACAGGTAATACTAATATAAAGCTAACTTTTTTTTTCATATTTTAATAAATAGATGATTGTTACCCTTTTTTGTAGTGTATTATTTTAACCAATTTATGATTGTTTATTCCTTTTTTTTTGTAGTGAGTTACTTCCTATTTTACAGAAGTTCATAAGAGTTGGCACACCTAAACAAGCCAAATATGCTGTTTATACTGTTCACAAAATGGTGAATGATAAAGAAACCGTTTTTGGTGAAATTATTGAGGTGCTTATCTATTACTATTTTGAAATTCTATCAAACTAATTTTATCCACAAAATTTTCCTACTGTATTCATAAAGTTTTATTTATTATTTTGCAGTCTTTGCAAGATCATTTTACCATGAATTCCCAGTACTTCAGAACTGCATTGGTATCAATTGGTCATATTGCATACTTATGCCATGACATGTTTGCTTCTCAGTTCAAATATATTGTGGCTCAGACAGTTGTGAGAGACATGCTCATGAAAGATCATGTAAGTAACTTTTAGGAGGGAAGAAAAATGGAAATGTTTTATGTTTGTTGTAAGTTTTTTTTTAAAAAAAAAGCAGCATAAACTCTTTTTTGGCTATTTTGTTATATCATTATGCCTTTATGTTTATCGTATTACTCTCAGTATAAAGAAAGAAGAAATTAGTATCTTGCAATAGGTTGGCAAAAAAAGAATCAACTGACTTCGTTCTGTTCTAGATACATGTCATAAATTCATACATTGCTTAAGTAATCTTACGAAAACATTTGGATGCTGATATGCTGGATTTGTTTGCTAATCCATATAGTTTTGATTTTAAACATTATAGACCAGGGTTCCAACGGTCCTTGAAAATTCCTTGAATTTTATTTGCCGTACTTGGGGCCCCGGAAAAGTACTTGATTTTTCGTTGGGTCTTTGAAAAATCCGGAAAGGTACTTGATTTTTTTGTTGGGTCCTTGAAAAGTCCGTGAAAAATTCGAAATGTACTCTGTCTTGATAATTCCACCACCGGAAAAAAGGTGTTGCTATGGGAACGCTGTAAATCACTATTCTTCTCTCTAGTTTGGAGGAAGAGGTGGCAAAAAAGGGTGTTCCTATGGTAATGCTGTCTATCACCATTATTTCCTCTCTGTCTAGGATGGGGGCTGACAAAAAAGGGTACGGTTTCGCTATGACCCAGGAATTCTTTGAGATCCGAAAAAACCCAGGAAATTTTATTCTAAAAAACTGGAATTTTTTTTTTATTTTGACAATTCTTACCAGACGAGATAATATTAGCTGGTCTTTTATAGAAAGTAAAATAAAAAATCGATGACTACCAATGAAAATCGGTCGGTGACTATTGGAATGGGGAATAACGATAACTTTGAGTTTCTGTGTCTCACGCCTCATGTTAAGTAAATGTTCTATGTTTTTTTGTTACTAGTACAAAGGAATTACAATTTTTCTTACCGGTAGGGCACCCACCGTTATCTTGTTTGTGTTTTATCTATTTCATAATGTGTGTGATTACTTACCAGTTTAACTTAATGTAAAGTCTTCAACAATTTCGAAGTTTTAACTACTTCATGAAGCGTGCAATAACATGTTAGTGTAACAAATTTCTTAAAGTATAAAAATCTACAAACTTCAGTCGTTCGCAAAGAGTGCAATAATTTTGAAGTATAACTATCTCTATATAATGTGCAATATCATACTTGCCTCACTTATACGACGATTCATTTTTAAATCACTGATATAGTTTAAATAAATTTATACTGTTATTTACAAATTACTTATTATGTTGTTATTTCACATGTGTTCCACATCCTATGAGTCTGAGCCATTTTTGGTAAAATTAAGCTTCTAGGGTTATTGCATTTTTATTCTCACACAACGCAATATTTTACCAACTTAATGTGATAACCACTTAGCAAATTGAATTTCCTTTACTTTTTGATTGCCTTGCTGAATGCCTTAGGAGGATTATCTTGGTGTTTAATTTTGTTTAACTTAATTTTTTTAAGAAAATCAGCTATTCTTTGATTTACATGTAATCTACTCATTCTTATAAATTTTTTGTTTAAGAGGTAAAGAGTAAAATCACGACAATAAAAAGTATTGTTAGAAATTGCGTTAAAAATATTTTTTAAAACCTTTATAACAATCAGAGAAAACACTTCATGGCAATGGAATTAATATCATTAAAAATATTTTTTTCAGCTCTTTTACAATGGCATAAAAATAGTTGTCTAATAAATATTTCAGACGTTATTGGCAAAAACGTCTAAGCATTAGACTTAACAGCGACTAATTTTCGTTATTTAATTAAATATCTTAAAAACTAATTAACTCTGAAAGTTGAAAATAGCACTGTTGACCTAGAAATGTTCTCTAGAAGGTTGTGTGCAAATTTCATGTCGCTACGGTTCACCGTTTAGGAGGAGTTCTTATGACGGACAGATACATGTATTTTATGTTATAGGTGTATAACGCTTTTTCCCATGTTATCTTGTGAACCCGATAACTGGAGTAATTTTGACCTAAGTTTAACCAGCGTGGGACATGTTGTAAGAATAGTGAAAATCTTGGTCGAGTTCATAGATGGGCTATCCAGCTCAAAAGGGGTGGAAATGGTGGGGGTGGAAATTTTCATTTTCCCATACGATTGAAAATAGAAAGAAAATTCAAATTACTCGAATTATTGCCTTATCATAACAAACAACTTCTGCATTGAAACTTTTTCGATAGTTGCTTAGAAGTTATGATCTCAAAAGGGATTTTCCCTCCCTTCCTCTCCTCTCCTCTCCCCTTAATTTAAAGTATCTTTTAACCTAAGCATGTTACCCCCATAGAAATAGTATCCTATGGAATGCGCATCCTTTAGTTGATGAGTAGGCCAACATAACCCACGTGACTCATTCCGAAATTGAGCTATATTTGGCGCATTATGAAAAAGAGTGTTTCCTTGGCGCGTTCACCTCGATTCACGCGGCTCAATAATCACATGGCAAGAGTTAAATCTTAAATTTACGAATATATTCAAGCTATTTTTTGGTACATATAATATGTATTTACGTTGTATTTCTTTCTATTTTCCGGCTGAAATGGAAATTGTCCTTGACGCAAAATACTTGCAATTTTAATTCTCGTACCTAATTCTTTCATAAAATATTTATTTGGTTATATTTTTCGTTATTACAATTTTGAATTACGATGCTACTGGCTTAAAATAATCTTTTTTCAGAATATATCACTCGTGAAATGTATAAACTTGTTATTTCAGTATTTTAGTTCCTTTAGAATTTATGTTTATTTTTTTAAAGATAAGATAAGATTTAATAAGATGATATACAGTTTACCTTTTTACTATTATATTGACACCGTAACAAATGTTTCCTGTACTGAACTGATTTCAATACTTAAAATAATAGGGGGTCAACCATTGTACCCCGCTCTCCCCTAACTACAAAATTAAAAATAATATCATTTATATATGTGATTTTTTTACAAAATATCTGTTCAAAATATTAGACAGTTTAAATCATGAGTTTATGCTTTACAAACAAATTTTTATTTCAATTCGTGATGAAATCTTTTACGTGACAAGCTCACACTGACGTTGCCAAAATGAGAGCCAATTTTCATTTAAATTGATCTTAAAGATAAAATAATATGGAAAGATATACGAAAATAATAAAATTTATTTAGCAATGAAACGTTATTGGTCTTCCCTTAATGAATTTCTCGTTACATCCAAATGCACAGCAGAATGTTACCATTTTTTACAAATTACGGCCGCTCTTCAAGAACGATTCCCATAGAATAACATTGAAAGTTCACTGGGGACAGATGGTCAGAGTCTACGAGTCACGTGATAAAAACCAGTTTTATCTTGGCGTCAGCTCGTTCGTAGCTATGCGCATTCCATAGATAGTAGTTCTATGGTTACCCCTTGTTGGAAAGCTCTCGTCATATGCAGCATCTTCCCCCTCCCCCGCTTTCATTCTTGCATCTCCAATCCTTATGAGAAGAGGGGCGAAATGTTCTTTTCCTTATTATTAGTAGAGACATGTGTATAATGCTTTTGTCCATGTTATCTTGTAAACACGATAACTAGAATAATTATAATTAGATTTTAGCTGGGGAGGGATATGTTGTAAGAATGGTGAAAATCTCTGCCGAGTTTGCAGATGGGCTAACCAGCTCAAAGGGGGTGGAAATGGTGGGGGACTGAAAATTTCATTTTTCCATAATTTCCTTACGATTAAAGATAGAAAGAAAATTCAAAATAGGCGAATTATTACCTTATCACAACAAACAACTTTTTTATTGACACTTTTTTGATAGCAACAATTGCTTAGAAGCTATGAGCTAAAAATCCATTTTCAATCCCCTCCCCCCAACTTAGCATTTTCCCATAGCTCTGTTACGACTAAAGATAGAAAAAAAATTTCAAGTAGGCGAATTATCACCTTATCATAACAAACTACTTGTATATTGAGAAAGTTTTTTGACAACAAGAATTACTTAGAAGTTATGAGTTCCCATCAGCTTCATTCACTTCCACTTTTTATACAGTAAACAAGTTGATATACCTGGCTTTGCTCTGGATTAAAATGTTTTCATGTTTAATATTTTTAATTTAAAAATTACTGTTGTATAAATATTATAATACACAAATTCCTTTTCTGATCTGAAACGTTTTTAATTAACCAGACAATTTTTAAAAACAGCCGTTTTCTCCATATGTTATTTGTTATATAGGTGCTTCAAATTTTGTTAACAATTACTAAAGTAAAAGAAAGATTTTAATGAATATTTTGAAACAATTAAATTAACTAGTTAATTATTCATTAATTTAAAGCATGAAAATAAATCAATAGTTGGTCCTTATATAAATTGTTAATCATCTACAGTTGAAATTTTCTTTTAGCATTCTTCCTCCTGGAAACAGTTCTTCATATTATTGTTGTTCTTCAACAAGCATATTGTTACCAATACAGTTTAAAATTAATTTTAAAAAATATTATAATGAGAGAAACATATATATAGAAATGAAAGATATCGTGGAAAAAAGCCTTGCTTAATTTTTAATTAAGTGATCAATATCAGTGCGGTACATTTCATTTCCTGATATTTATGTTCATAATTCTTCATTTTCTATTGTTGCTTGTCATTCAGTCCGACAATTCTTACTGCATCGACATTTAGCTGATTATTCCAAATAATTAATTATTATAATCAAATTCACTAATTAATACTTAAGTACCTTTAATTAAATATAAAATTATTTATTATCTGTTATTTTGAAGTTACCTAAATTAGAAAGACTTTGCTTGCCCCCCCCCCCCCCTCCCTCATTACTGAGTATCTGGCGCCGCCTCTGGTTTGCAGTTATGAATTTTTAAAGTTTAGTTAGTTGAAAAAAATTATAAGTCACTTATTATCAGATAGTTAGGATCCCTGCATAATTGCAGTAATTTGTAATTTGCATTTTTGTCTTATTAATAGTTAATACATTACTCGTAATGTATTCACTATTAATAAGTTAAAAATTTGTATTTATTATTGTGTGTGTAATTTAAGCAATGCATATGTTCAAGACTTTCCATCGTTGAAACTAGTGCAGTTACACTACTTCCATAACATCTATGTTTTCTGTATCTTGAAATATAAAATTAAATGGCATTCCTAAATAGAGATCATATCTCTGTTGAACGTTTTATTAAACAACAACAAGAAAAAAACTTATTTTATTATTTTCATGTAGAAGTTATGAATCTAATTAATAAAATCTTATAGGACTTGCCTCGTGGAGGAGAAGAATTGTGGGGTCCTTTCGAATCTTTACCAGAGGAAACTAAAATTAAGGTATATAAAGTAATTTTTCTCCATTTTTCTTTTTCCTTGCATTATTGGCATTATGTAATTGATGAAAACTTTCATTTTAGATTGAAGGAATGAAAGTAATGGTCCGTTGGCTCACAGGGTTGAAGGACATGGTACAACCGGCTGCATCTACTTTTAAACTTCTAAATGCTGTACTTGAAAATAACGGAGATTTGATGCAAAAAAATGTACCAGGGTTGGTTTGTTAAGTTTTTAGTTTTGAATGCATGCAATGTTTAAATCTTATATAATATTATTCTAAATGTATTGTTATAATTTATATTGCTCTTTAAAAATTAATTTTTAGTTTACTAATAAAGAGAGAAAATTAAGATTTCATAATAACTAATTATGATTTGTAAAAAAAAAACTTTCATGATTTTTACAGTTTTATATAAAGTGTATGTTAGTGAAGCAAAGCTTTGTTTCCAATACAATCAATAGAAATGATAATGCTGGATAAATTCTTTTAGGAAACAAATGCATCTAATGTAAAATTATAAATTCATACATTGAACACACAATTTAAAAATATGACTATAAAAATACTGAATTCATTATTGTTTCTTGGCACCTGTATACATTTGTTTGTGCATACCTGTGAATTTCTGGTTTTTTAGGTAGATTCCTTATAGGAAGTCTACCTATTGCATTGCTTCTCATGACATAACTTCCAGAAAATTTCTGCAGACCTTCACTGATCATTAAACCTGGAACCCAAAACCACATCATGTTCAAAAGCTTATATACAGGGTGAGTTTAGCCTATTCTGCCAAATGAAAGAGGGTGATAGAAGAGCCCATGGGGATCATAAAACACTATAGCAACCCTGTTCCATCTCCAACCGTTTGCAATTTATGGCGGATACAATGATTTTGCACAAGATCGTGAAAAAATCCAAATTTAAAAAGTTTTGGACAGATATACATGCAAAGTAAGCACACATTCTGAAAGATCAGTTAAAATCTTTTAAGATGACACCATTTTTATCAAAATACATGGATTTAAAACCAAGTTATAAGCGCCAAAACATTGATGAAATTCAAAATCAATTTTTGCCAAAATTTTTAATATTGAATACTGCAAACACCATACAAGTACAATTGGTCAAATTTAACAAACACTTGTCCATTCCATCATCTTTCGAATGAGCCTACCATAAATCGTATCAGTGTTTTATTTCGGAAGAAATTTAGTGTTTCTTTCGCAATACGTGACTGAAATCAGTGTTCATCGAAATAAACATTTGACAAAAAGTCGTCAAACGAGACGATTGTAGATAAATGGAATGTATACAAATCTGCCACTATGAACTGTTTCTTATATGCAAATAGGTTGGAACACATCTGCCTATCCAAAAGTGTTCATAGTGGCATAGTCATTTATCCACCATCGTTCTTTTTTGCATTTCACCAATGTTTCGGCGCTTATAACTCGGCTTTAAATCCATGTATTTTGATGATAATGTTGTCATCTTAAAGGATTTTAACTGCTCTTTCAGAATATGTGTTTACTTTGCATGTAGATCTGTCCAAAAAAATTTTTAATTTGGATTTTTTCACAATTCTCAGCAAAATCATTGTTGCTATAGTGTTTTATGATCTCCATGGACTCTTCTATCACCCTCTTTCATTTGGCAGAATAGGTCAAACTCACCCTGTAAGTATATATATATATATATATATACAGGGTTCCCACTTGTATCAATTACACCCCCTTAACTTTTAAACAGTGACACCTTTTGCCATAAAGTTGGTGTCTAGGTATGGTAAAAATGTTATGCGCTACTCAGTGAGACAACTTACAACACCATCTATTGGCAAATTTTGGAATTAGAGGTCCTATCTCATAAACGGTGATAGATATGAGAAAAAAGTCAATTAGAAAGTTGTAGAGCACTCTCGATTTAGTACGAAAAGATACTTTGCTCACATTAATACTCAAAACAGAATGTAAAAAATGAACATTTGTTTGATTGCGATTTTAAAAACTATGGCATCGTGAAACGCGGGCGAAACGTGAAATCCAGTCCAGGGTGCAAATGTGTAGAGTGACTAACGGAAAGCATTTTGAGCAATATAAATAAATGATCCAGAAGACAGGGACGTGTCTCTTACTCTTTTATTTCTTCCACTCTTTATGACATGACAATTTTCGAAATTGTGACCAAACAAATGTTTATTTTTTGCATTCTGTTTTGAGTATTAATGTACGCAAGGTATCTTTTTGTAATAAGTCGAGAGTGATCTACAACTTTCTAATTGACTTTTTTCTCGTATCTTTCACCGTTTACGAGATAGGACCGCTAATTCCAAAATTTGTCGATAGATGGCGTTGTAAGTTATCTCATCGAGTAGTGCATGGCCTTCTTACTATACCTAGACACCAACTTTATGGCCTAAGCTGTCACCATTTAGAAGTTAAGGGGGGTGCAACGAATATAAGTGGGAACCCTGTATATGGGGGGGGGTGTAACGAATATAAGTGGGAGCACTGTATATAGCACTTTGCCCATGTTATCTTGTGGACACAACTGGGGGCAGCTTTGGTTAGATTTTAACCAGTGTGGGATATGTTGTAAGGATAGTCAAAATCTTGACCATGTTCATAGATAAGCTATCCAGCTCAAAGGGGGTGAAAATTTTTAATTTCCCTGTAATTCCCTTACAATTTGAAGATAGAAAGAAAATTCAAAGTAGGTAAATTATTGCCTTATCATAACGAACATTTTCTTCTATGAAAGTTTTTTTGATAGCTGCAAGAAGTTTATAAGCTGAAAAGTCATTTTCCCCTCCATTACTCCAATTTAAACTGCCTTTTAACCTATGCAACTTACCCGTTGTTGGAAAGTAGCCATTATTTGCAGCCTCTTCCATTCTTGCAGCTCTAATTTTAATGGAAATAGGGGCTGAAATATTCTTTTCCTTATATCTCGAGACAAAAGGAATCTATCTTTGTCTTCTGGCTTGATGAAGGGAGGGGGGGGGGGGCCCATTTGTATTTGAAATAAATGATCGTAAAAACTTCAGAACTAGAAGCAGTTTTCATCAATATATCTGTTTAAGAAAGATTAATTGGAAAACTCGTTGGCAAAACAAAAAGCCAAATACGATCGTACACCCCATGAAACTTGACTGTTTTTCTTTGAGTTGATAATTAAATGACATGGCTTATCCATTCCCAAGTTATTACAAAAAGATTGACACTATTGAACTTCAATTATTTTTAGTTGTTGATATGGTCTATACTCTGTGGGGCTTATTAATACAGGGCTCATGAAATTTATTCTCAAAAACTGAAATATGTTTAATAAAAGTAGTGAAGCTTGCTTAACATTGGAATGTTTCTTAAATTTTGTTTTGTTTCTGTTTAAATGGAAATCTAGTTTTTAATGCTCTTATGGTGTCAGTGATGGAAGCCACCAAGTACAAACATGATATTTTTCCATCTGCTTTGAAACATGATCTTTTAGGAGAAAAAAAAAAGAAATGCCTGAAGTATGATAAGTAATACAAACAAGTTGACTATGTACATTAGGGTGGATCGAAAATTCAAAGTGTGGATAAAATAATCTGCATAGGGTGCAAAAGTTGTCTTTTAAGTGTGTTAGCATACATACGAAATTTTTTCAACTTTGTTTAATATCTTCCGGTGCCCAAAGACACTTAAATATTAGCAAAAAAACGATTTTTATGCAAATTTCGAATTAAAAATAAAAAATGTGTTAAAGAAACGATTTTACAGGGAGAAACGTAGAGTAGAGGGTGAAGGAATGATAAAAATACCAACAAAAATTGGAAAATTATCGTAATGAAAAAATATCGTGTTTGTTCGATATCACATTTTGTAAGTGTACAAATTCCGATACATGTAAATGCTAAAAAGACATGAAAATTCCACTTGCTGAGTGATTGTTTATGAAAGATCAAAGATTAGAAAGTAAAATGGTTATTGGAGGAGTGGACGTAACTGCGACTAAAGAGAAAAGGGGAAAAGAAAACAGATCGCGAAGACAGAAGAAAAAACGTAAAATGGTTAAAACTAATGCTGATGCTGCTCATGCTCAATCAATGGAGATACTTCAGCTCAACACTATGTCTTTGTCCTTGTATACAGATATGGATGTAATTACCTTGGAATATTAATCATAAAATCGTTTAGATTTCCTTACCTTAACAATGGAATGTGATCAATACGGAGTTTCAGATAGAACAGCTACTTCCTTTGCCAGTGCTGTTATACAAGACATTGGAATTGCACACGAAGGCGAGGCTTCGCATGTGGTAGATCGCAACAAAAATTCGCAGACAGCGTAAACAGCTTTAAAATGCAGTTGCAAAGTTTACTAAGTTAACAGTGTCTTGGTCTCTTTTAACCGGATTATATTTCGATGGGAGGAAAGACAACACAAAAGTGCTAATTAAGAAGGACACAAGGTACTACCCAAAGACCACGAAAGAGGAGCATTACACTCTTGTAAACAATATACCTGTGTATATTGGACATGTTACTGCTGCAACAGGAGGAGCTAAAGCCATAAAAGAAGCAATACTCAATTTTTTGGAATACATAATATGTGATTAAATGGGATAACAGTAATTGAATGCGATGGAACAAATGTTAATACTGGGCACAAGGGAGGTATTATTCTCTTGATGGATCTGGCCTCAATAGACCATTACTATAGTGAATTTGTTTGCTTCAAACAAATGAGTTACCCCTCCGTCATTTACTAATTCTTTGGATGGTACAACAACTTGTCCTAAAGAATTTTGTCGACCAATTGGTAAAGCAATCGAAACCTGCGAGGAGCTACCTGTAGCTCCTTTTTCTTCAATAAGTGTGGAGAATATGCCACATAATATATATAGAATGGTTCTGAGCAATGATCAACAATATCTATATGATATTTGCCTAGCGATATCATGTGTTGAATGTTATTCTGACCTGGTATTAAGAAAGCCTGGTGCAGTTGCTCACTCAAGGTGGCTAAACAATTGCAAGTAGAAATTTAAAGTTGTATGCGGTCACAGAAAAGCCATCTGACAATCTTATTATTCTTGCAATATATATTATGAAGTTATATGCAACCTGTATGGTTACATCTCAAAACAAATCCCACCATAACAGAAGGAGTGCTGCATATTTGGAGACTTATCTCATTTTCTAGATATTGGGAACCCAATTTAAGATATATAGTAGACGCTTTTATTCAACGAAATAGCTTCTTTTGTCATCCTGAAAAATTGCTATTGTCAATGCTCATAGATAACAGAGAGAATATAAGGTCTCTATCACTACGAAAACTAATTTGTGCTAGGAATGAAAACAGAGGATCATCAGAATAAGAATTTTTGAAGTTCCAAAAACAGACTTTAAAGCGAAGGATTATTTTGCACTTATTAACTGGCAACACCACCTCTTTTGATGAATGTGCCATTTAAAGAAATTGGGGCCATAGTAAAAGTTAAAGAAACAGAAGAATAATAAAAATATCCATGCCATACCCAGCTGTACAAAGATGTTTTCGCTTAGTGTCTGAAGCGTCGAAAAGCGTATATGGAAAAGATGAGAGACACTGCTTCATATTGAATAAGATACAACAAAGAAGTCTTATCAAGCATTATAATACCAAAAAGGATTATATCCTTTAGAAATATGTAAATCTTCAAACTAATAGAATTAAAAAAATCTATGTTGTAAGTTCACTTTTTATAAGTTTTGTGATTTATTGCTTTGACTCTTAAATTTATACTTCATGTATTATTATAAAATTATAATTATTTATAAGTTTGTACTTTAATACTTGAATAGACTGCCAATTTTTCAAATATTTTTCATTAATTCACAATTTTTAATAGATGTTAGTAAAAATGTCAATTTTTAACTTTTGTGGAGGGCGTTTGGGCCACCAGAAGGTATGAATGAATAATAATAAAAAAAAACGTAAACTAATGTACCCAAAACAAAACTTTCTTACCCAGCGCTAAAGGGAATTTTGAAAATATTTTTTTTTTTTAAATTTCCCCCAAAAAACAAAAATGTCATTTATAATTATTTTTAGGGCACTTGGGGCACCGGAAGATATGAGTGGATTTCAATAAAAAAATTTATGTAAACTAATTTACATAAGACACAACTTTCCCACCCATGCCAAAAATAATTTCCAAACAAAACAAAAAAAATTGTAAATTTTCGTAAATAAATCATTTTTTAACTACTTTTGAGGCGCTTTTGTCACCAGAAGATATAAATGAATTTCAATAAAAAAACAATTATATAAACTAATATACTTAAGACACAACTTTCAAAATAATTTCAAAAAAAAAAATTCCTATACTTTTCGATCCACCCTAATGTCCATCCTCTGATGTTTAAAGCATGTTGAAGTTAATCACAGTGGAACTTTTGTGAATATTTCATCTAGTGTCTGTCAATAACAGTTATTCATACATCCAACTTTTTGAAATAAACCATAATGTTGCATGCTGTTTTGAGATAAATAATCGAACAACTAGAAAGAGACTTTTCTACTCTAATAAAAATTTGATAAAAATTATTTATTATAACTTCTACTATAAACTTAACATTATAATTTTGTTAATTTTATTTGTCAAACACCAAGATATTTGTAAGATTTGTTTTCATGTTTCTTTTCAGAGAAAATTGAATTTCTGCTATCATTGGCAATGAATTTCTCTCTTGTTGCTTTTATTATCAGATATTTTATTTCGATTTTTAGAATTTGTTTCTGCAAATAGAAATATTCCATATTTGAATAATTTTATATTTGTCCTTATGTTTAAGACTATTTTATTTCAATGACTGGATATTTATGCCTTTTAGTAATAATAAATTCAGTAATGTTTCATATTTCAGTCCGAAAGAAAATTCTTGGATGCGTCTTTCAGCTGCAAGCTGTTTCCTGAAGCTTTGTCGGGAACCAAACTATACAGAATGTCTTGCAATTGAATTTTTCTTAAATTTAGCCTATGTTATAAATGTATGTATTTATTTGCTTGCTCCTTATTCCTTTTAAATTTAAATAATTTACTCAACATGGAGTATTTAATGAGTTGTGTGTGTCTTGCAGTTGTATGTTTTTTTTCTAGGGTTGTCATTTAATATATACAGAAAAATAAAGGGACAACGTTTCATTATGTTGGTTGTCTTGTGTCAATGGTAATCTTTATAAAATTTTAGGGTACAGTTAGATAGAAAAAAAATATTCCAATTTTGCTGAAAATTAACAATCTCAACAGTAAAGTGAGTGTTTCTTGCATATCAGTATTGCTGATAGCATTTTAAAATAATGCATTAATTTTGATATCAAGTGATTTATTCAAAGAGATGTGCAGGAATCTGCAGTTAGTTTTCCCACACAATTTAATTAGTTATTGAGGTATATAGCAATTTCAAGCAGCTTGGTTTTGTTCTCTTCAAAATCTACTATATATGTAAATATTGAATTAGGAGGGGAATTTATTTGCTACTGGAAGTTATACTTGAATAAAAATATGACTTGATTCTAGTTTTCAAATTTACTTAAATATTAAACATGCTGAAGAGGTTAAAGCATTTCATTAAGCTTACAGAAACATTTGTTTGAAATGCTAATGGATATAACTGCATTAAAAAATGTGCTTCAAATCTATTCATGAAGCTTCTACTTTATGAAATGAGGTGCAAAAAATCCACATAAAATTTTAAAAATGACCATTTTAAAAATCTTGCCTGCCATCGTAAAAATAACAAAAATTATAAAAAGCCTGTTTTAAAAAGGCTTGCGTTTCCACCTTTTTAGTAGATGATTTTATTTTAAATTTCACAAAAAATTATTAAGTTATATATATATAAATTATTATTATATAGAAAAAATATAATATTATAGAAATGTTCATATAAATCAATTGTATTGTACAAGTGGACTTCATTTTACTATTTTATTTGATGTCTAGAGGATTTAAAAAAATATCTTGTATCATTATTACACAAAAATATTTCAGTCAAAAATGTCACTTTGTATGGATATGTAAACTTATTTTTAGAATTTAATTATTTGATTTGTTTAATAATCATACTGTAAGAATTTAATAAAGTAGCAAAAACATTAATCATCAACTTATTTTGAAGTTATAAAGTTATACACTTGTGAAAAAGGTCTCTTTTGCATGAGTACATTTATGTGAATTGGAGCAGTTTTGTAGGCTTTTTATTTTGTTATTATACTTAGAACAGCATTTTTTCTCGTATTTGGATAGTAAAAGTGATGTAAAAATGTATATAAATAATACTTCACTCCTTTTGGGCATATAAGTTGCAATTTTATATGCAGCTTCTGTACAGGTACACACAAACAGGATTCCTATGTTATAAATAGGGATGTAATGAATAGTGATTTGGCCGAAAACCAAATTTTTTTAAACACTTAACTTTTGATTGTAAATAAAATATTTTCTAAATTTTGAATGAAAAAAATTAAGATTAACTGGGTTTTTATTATTTGTAATTTTAAAAAATGTTGATATCTTTATATCTATTTGTAATATTTTAAATACCTTAATTCCAATAATAAGAAATGAGAAACTCCCTTCACTTTGGGATTGCTTCAAAGAAATAAAAGGGTCGCCAATTGCAGAATATGACAATGACAAATACAGAAGAGAATTGAATGGATAAATTAAAATTACTAGAAGTAAATTCCTATTTTGATAAAGAACTTCTAATAGGTAGGATGTAGTTTCCACTTAATTGGTGATAAAAATTTCCAAGCAAATTTAGAAAGAAAATATCTTTTAGCACCTGCAAGCAATATATAGTGACTGTTTATTTTCTGAAGTGGTAATATATATGAAACCATATGGAACAGACTTGCTTATTATGGAACTTAAAATTGGATAAATATTAGATCATTTTTATAATAAATGTACCGTAATGTAATTCTGCAGTATTCTTTATGAAATTTATTTTAAACATTTTACCCTGAATTTATTCTGCTGAATATCTGTTTAGCATTCGCCCAAACTGAATATTTGGAAAAGGGCCAAATAGGCCTCATACTTAATATTTGCTACATCCCTAGTTGATATTATACATGTATGAAAACCAAACAAAAGAAACTCGCTCCTGAAAATGATGAAAAATTATTGTTCTTGCATCATAATTTCAGACTTTACAATGATAAATTATATGGAACTTTAATAAATTCACCTATGCAACTTAAAATTGGTAAATGTTAGATTTTGATAATAAATGCACTGAAATGCAATTCTGCAATATTCCTTGTTTAATGTGTATTTAAAAGCACATTAAAAAATTATTATCCTGAATTAGTATGCAGACATTCGGTAAGAGGGCCGAATATTCGTTACATCCCTAGTTATAAATAAACAAGTGTTTGGCTACTTATAGAGATGCCAGTTGAGATGGCTTTTTCGGTTTTTCATGTTCAGTTCAAAAGCAGCTAATTTGTATTTTAATATATATTTTCTTAAGAATCCATGGCTAAATTATTCTTAAGTTTTCAGAGATGTGACTAAATACAAAAAAAGATTAACACTTTAAAACCTAAGTTTTCTAACCTGAAAGGCTATAAGATCAAAACAGCTGTGTGCTTGGAAGTTTAATGGAAGCCTTGGTTTGATTTGGTGAAATTCTTAAAACAGAATCATTCATGTGACGAAAAATGAGAACTATAATGCTTTCATTTCTAATTATTCAACGAAGCAAACTTTATTTCATGTTTTTAATGCTATCATTTTAATTGTCCTTTTTACTTATGAGAACAAATATTATGGAAATCAATTAGTTTTTTAAGTACTGCTTATCAAAAACTTATTAAAGAAAATATAGAATTGAAATAGCTTACTGTTGCATTCCTTGTATTTCAGCTATGATTTTGTTCATTTTACAAAATTATTTGTTCTGTTTTTATGATTCTCTCTTATCTTGATCTTATGTGCTTGTAAATATGTCCTCTAGATTGAGTTTAACTGAGCATGTTTCAATTGACAGTGGAACAAAAAAATTTATATTAATATTTTGGCTGTCTAAACAGGTTTGTCAGCCACCTGTGAAGGTGGAGAAGGATTGGATTTGAGAAGGATTTGTCAGTTGATAACGTTTGTTCTGTTATTGTTTTTTTCTCACCTAAAACAGTTTAGTAACAAATTTCATTAAAATTTATTTACATTAACCAAAACTTTTTCATGTGTGTGCCATCTTTTTCATTTAAAACTAGCAGTACTCACATGGTGTCGCTCGTGGAATCGGGACTTCAACAAAATGAGGGGGGGGGGGAAGAAAAAAAATTACCCACAGTGTTAAAATATTTTTGCTGCAATTTTTACCTCCTTGATTCTTAGTACCTAAGGTCGTGGTGTACCATTCCCAGCATGCATTTCATTGAAACCACAGAGAAAGAGCATGTGACATCATAATCCCTTTGTTTTTCAATGCATCAACAGAACATTCTGTATAATTAGTGTTTTACGTAATGTGGCTTCAAAGTTTAAACCTGAAGTGGACGATTTCATCACTTTTTTTCCCCTCTTCTCGGATTCATTTTGGATGCATTTAAAATCATTTAAAATTTCATTCTGTAACATTTTACCTGCTTTATAGGAATCAATCTTTTAAATCCAAAATTTTATACTTGGTTTTTTTACCCATGTATATGAGTTGCCAAAAAGCATTCTTTCATGGATATTTCATAAATTCATTGAAACATCTCAGATTACATAGGGGAATGCACGGTTATTTTTTAAAAAATAAAAGATTTAATCTTATTCATACGAAGTCTAAAAAATTATCAAACCAAAGTGTATTTAAGACTTCAAAAGACATTCAGGAATGTGTGGATTGTAACACTTGTTGCCAAAACGCTTTTGCTTTGAGCTTAACCCCTTAAGGATCACATAATTTTCAAGGAAATTGTATAGAAATAGGTGTATGAAAAATATGTGTATTCATTTTTAATTTTGGGATTTTTTTTTTTTTTATTATTATTATTGTTATATTTAGCTTGAAATTAAGAAAATTTAATTTTTCAGAAAAACCAACAATCAGGGTTATTGTGACAACCAACTATCTCCAATTACATTATAAATAGTCTGTTACTGCCATCTGGTATGTAAAATTTAAAAAAAAAAAATTCCGGGTATAAGGAATCGATTGTTTTTAATCATTTTGGTTCAGTACTTTTGAAAACTCCAGCCCGGAAATATCCCAGGCACGAGAAGTAGAATGTCAAACCTCATCCCGTGATTTTGACAGGAGTGAGACAAAAGGGGTTTAATAGCAGATTGCATGAAAATTTAATAGCTCTTGTGACATATAGCAGTACCTACATGCCGTTGCCTGTGGCATCGTGACTTCAACAAAATGAGGGAAAAAAGCCCACACTAACATAAATGAAATATTTGAGAACGAAATCAAAACAGAATATTGATTTTGCCTGCTTCTTTTTCTTCTCAACGATGACAGTTGAACTGTAGGAAAACGGTACTGAGTATGTTTAATCCAAAACAATATTTAAAAATTACAATGTGATATTCATTAAACTGCAAGCAAAGTATGTGAGGCAAAGAAATATGTTAAGACATGCTGAAGATAATAATCAAAGTCATTCGGTAAATATATCATCTCTGCGCAGAACGCAAAAGTTTATGACAGGGATGGGGAACCTTTTTGCATTGAAAGGCCACGTGAAATTCGGCAGTAGAGTAAAAGGCCACATGAATCTTAAAGAGTATTGTTTTGTAATCTTTATATATAAAAGGCAAATACCATGACTCGCTCATCACGAAATTTCCCAAACCACTGGGACTAGCAGGTGCTCACTAAAAAAGGTTTTCTAGAATTTAAATTATTTAAAAATTACCTTAAATTTTAACGTTTTTCTGAAATAACTTCGGTCCCTATTATCACAAAAAAACACATTTTTACATCATCTTAAAGATAAAAAAAAAAAAAATTAGCTTTTCAATGACACTGATCTTATTTCCATGCAACATCTTGTTCACTTTTTTAATGTTTTAAAACATGAACTGTAACAATGTCTTGTAAATAAAATTCAAACCATCTTATTATTTCAGCAAATCTTTTATTCGCCCGCTTTTGCAATTGTTACGGTTGTGATAGTATAAATTGTTTTCTTGAGAAATTAACTCCAAAGTTCCTTTCTTTAATATTCGTTGCATTTCTAAACTATTTTATCGCACCTGCTTCAAAGTAATACTTTTATAAAGTGTGGCAACGGATATTTGATTTCAGGTTTGTTTTTATTCTGTGTGAGGTAGACTGAAATGATTTTCGTCCTTTCTTCAAGCATTTAATCTCGTACTTTCCTGTCATTTTAAAATTATGAGGCATGAAAACGCTTTTAAATTTGTGTATATTGTATGATAGGTAAGTTTTTATTCAAATTTTGATTAGACTTACGTGTACAGTTTTGCCGGTTGAGCTTTCGCGACCATCTTCAGGGTGTTAATCATTCTGCCGATGAGTGATAGACAAATTAAGTGAAAGTTATTTGAAACTCAGTTTGTAAGTTTCTTTAGCTGAGTTGCATTATACAGAATTGTATCGCTGGCATTATAAAATTTACGTTTTTACTATCTGTCAAATACAATAAATTAATCACTTTTTTATAAAATAAAATATTCAGTTTTTTTTGTTCATCTTTCCTGAGTTATCACGGGTGAAACTGGACGGGGAATGTTTTAATTAATGTGAAATACAAAAATAGAAACTAATATAAATGGACGAACCAGCTGGTCGCCGAAGGCGGCTAGTAATTATTATATTACAGTTCTATGCAAATTGTGAATAACTGATAAGGCTGCATAAGAAACTCAAAAGGGCCGCAGGTTTCCCACCCCTGATATATGATGTTATCTGCTGCGAGAAAGGTCATGTGCCAGCCAATCGTATTGTAGAAATGCATGCTGGGAACTGACGTTGATGGAAAGTAGCCTTGGGTAAAAAGCTTCACTTCAGATCTGTGAGAAAAAACGTTTGAACTGATAAGAAAAAGATTAATTAAAAATCGGGGGGAAAAAAGATATTTTAATACTTCTTGTTTTAAATTGGGGATAAATGTTCCTGTTATTACCTTAAAAAATTGAAAATTATAGCGTTGTTTGAATGTTGGATGCGAGAAATTCAAAATGAAAAATAGTGAAAAGTGGCTATTTTTTAAAAAATTTCGAGAATTCAGTTGATTACAGTAGAAATTTGAAACAAACTTCTTTAGAAAAAAAATTGTTTGTTCTATCTGATGGTGTATCTATTTTTTCTTATGGTTAACAGAAATGATACTCTGGACAAAAATGTGTGAAAAATCATTCAAAACAACACAAAACTTTAAATAAAAAAAAAAATTCTACATTAAAATTTTAAAATTCAGGCTTCGAGGTGCCTTGAGTCATCATTACAACTACCTGTGTGCCAAATTCCATGGCTGTAAGTGCATTAAATTCATCTGGACATCACAAACACCTCCTTTCATAAGTGTAGATATTATACTGAAAGCTTATGTAGTTTCAAAATTTCAGATTTATATTTGTTATAAATACTAACTTGCATTTTGCTTTGAATTTACAGTTATCTTGTTTTATATAGGAATAGATCAATCTTCAAAAATGTATGGTAAATTATTATAAGTTTTTTTGTAATCAACAGTTAGAGGTTAGGAGTGCTCATTGATTTATTCTGTTTTTAGGATCCGTGCCCTGAGGTTCGAGAACATTTTGCTGCCAAAGTAAATAAAGGCTTGTACTTTATGAAACTTCCTTTGGAATTTATAGCTATTTTAGCTGTTGGTGCACTTGATGCTAGAAAAGAATTTCGATCAAATATAAAACAATATCTTATCCAGAATATTTCTAAAAGAAGATATTATGTCAAAGAAAATTCCATCTCCAGTGGTAAGAAAAATTCAGTGTTTCTTTTCTAATAAAATATATTTATTTACAATGACTGTTCATGTATTTGTAACTCTAATTGAACTTTATAACAACAGTTTCATTTCATAACTTGAATATTTTTACAAAAATTGTTTTAATGCTAATGCTTTAACTAGAATTTTGAAGCTATAAGCAAATACTTTTACTTGTTGCGAGATACCTGTAAACCATTTGAAGAATATAATATAAAATGAAATAACTTTTGCTAATAAGAGGAAAAAAAATATTTCTGAATATAATCTTAGTTAATGGTTAAACTCAGGCTATCAAATGTTATTTTTTCACTCATTTATATCTGTAATTTGGTATTTTTAATTTAAATTGAATGCCAGTGTGGTGAGCATTCTAACATCAGGGTGCATAGCGCAATGAAAAGTGCTTAATTTTGAAAAAAAAAAGTGTCCTTAAAAAGGGTTTCTCCCCGCCAGACGTTGAATATGATAAATTGAAATCATAGTCGTCGTAAAGCTTTGTTTACCGGATGTATCGAGAAAGAAAACCAACAAAAGGGAAGGAATCCTGGGTGAGATAGATCCAGAAGTGTCAACACGTGTTAAAATAAGTCCAGTTAACGAAAGCCCTGACAAACATTAAATCGTATAGTTTTGAAAATTGGTATATATGTTCGCAATAGGCTTCTTTTGAACATACTAAAAGTCCCTGGTCCTAGGAGGAGAGTTCGTGCTGCCATCTTGTATTTCATCCCCTTTTTTTCAGTTTTTCTTGAATATCTTGAAAACTATTAAGTTTTTAAATTGCAATTGATTTAAAAAATTAAAGAACATAAAATTTCCTACCAATACATGCTTTTATTTTTCTTCTAGCTGTAATAGTTTCTGAGATAATGGTCTCAAATTTTGTCACCATCTTGGATTTCATCCCCCTTTTTTAGTCTTTTTTTAATATCTCGAAAACTATTCAGTTTTCATTTACAAACAATACAACAAATCAATGATAGTAAAAATTCCCTACAAATACATGCTTTTATTTTTTAATAGTTCTTGAGATATTTAAGAAAAACTAAAAAAGTGGATGAAATTGAAGATGCCAGCAAACTTTGAGGCCTGTTATCTCGGAAACTTTTTAATCTAGTAGAAAAATAAAAGCATGTATTAGTAGGGAATTTTACACTCTTTAATTTATTAAATCAATTGTAATTTGAAAACTGAATAGTTTTCGAGATATTTAAGAAAAACCAGAAAATGGGATGAAATCCAAGATGCGACACAAGCTTCCCCCCCCATAAGGCTTTGCGATGACCAGGTTTCAATATTACGATACATTGTCCAAGATAAATCGTGATTTTATTATTTATTTGAATTATAATTCGCCTCTAAACACAATGACTAATCAAAATTAATCCAAATGAAAGGAAGTTTCAGGTTATATCTTGCTTAATTTTCATTTGCAACAATAAACATATTTTTTGCTTCTTTCTTTTAATAAAATAATAAAAATTAATGCTATTAATCTTTTCATCAGAGTATATAATGCTGAACTAGCTGTTAGTTTAAGAAAAGTTGGTGCGTCTTGTTGGATAGGCTTAAGTGATGGATTGATGTTTGAAATATCGAAGTAACTATTCCATTTCTATAAAAAAGGGTTTCTATTTCTTACTAGAAATAACTTAAAAGATAAAAACAAAACATTATATCTCTCCACATGTTTCCATCCATCAAACTTAAAAATCTAACACATCATCTTATATAGTTAGCCAGAACATGTAGCAAAACCTGATTGGCTGTTTGTCATAGTTGGTTATGACGTTGTAGCAATTTGCACACCCATACTATGACATCATCAAACATAACAAAGAAGATCAAAAATAACTTCAACTATCAAATTTAAACAAATGTTTACAAATAAATATTTAGACGATTTTAGGTCATGAAAAAACAACAAAATAAACTAACACATCCTCACTCTATCATAATATTTAATTCCGTCATTCCTTAAAATAATTGAGTGATTTTCAAAATTTAACTTCAATTCTGCCGATTTATTAAACATCATTTTATTTCATCTTTCACAAAAAAAAGTAATACCTTTAACAATCTAAATTAAATAGTTTGAAATAAATCCTGAATTCCAAGTATAAAATCATTAAAAATTAATTTGCTACTTGAATTAATTAAAATTTTTATTTATATCAATATATGAGTAGATAATTTAATACAAATATGCAACTAGAATTTTAGCGCAATTGGTAGTATAGCTTATCACTATTACACCAAATAAAAGGAACTTTGTTGTGTGTGTTCGAAAGGTTTTCAGAAGCAGGGAATAAAAAGATAAATCATCCTAATAATTCGTTTAAATGTATTCCAAAATCCAAGGGAAAATTATGTAAAAGAAAAATGAAGAGAGGGAGAAAAAACACTTGCAAGAAAAATTTATTACGGTTAATGTAAACCAACGCAGGTTATTATTGATGGACTACCACAAGGAAGCATTAAAATAACGGTGCATTGAAATGATATCATGAATATGTCAGAGTCAGTCGGACTTGGCTTCAATATTTAACATTTCATTCCATCGAATCAAAATAATCAATAACGGTTATGAGGATAACTTCTATTGAAACCCCTCGTGCTAGAAATGAGAAACTAAATTATAAATTCAATTAGTTTCTATGTATGTGCGAAGAATCCAAGGGAAATTACGCAGAAAAAAAATTAAGGAAAACCGAAAAGAATCCATTATAGCTTCAAGTAAGCACACATAAATTTCTGTTTGTAAATCTGAATGGAGTTTAAGATTTGACAATCTGTCGCTCAAAATTTGGTTTCATGACAAGATCACATCAAGTATTTTGTTAAGGCTTTCATAGTGAAAGAACTCAGTATGGATATCAGTATTAATTAAGAGCGAAATTTGGCATTCATATTGCGTTGATATTGAATATATTGTTGGGCTGTCAGAGTGAGTGAAGAATTTGGCATGGTTTCCGAGTTCTCATTCAATCAGCGGAACACCATAAAACTGACGCTGTTACCCAGATGGATGAGTAATGAGTATTCCTGGAGAAACGCAGAATTATTTATTGTGTGGGGATTTTCTTTTTTATCTTTGCTGTAGCATCTTTTATTTGCTTTATTGGTTGTCATGCATTATATTCCTTCCTCATTCTTTATGTAGTTCTTCAGATAAATATTTTCTTTTTGACATTATATTTCAGTTGCCTTAAAAAGGAGAGAATCTGTCTAAATTTCTTTATGTAATGCAGCATTTCTCATTAAATGCATTTACATGTGATGGATTTTTTTAAAGATTTCTCTAAAAAAATGTATTACAGGCTGTTTTGATTTCTAAACCTATAATTAAAAATATTTTCTTAAGTTGTAGCAGGTAATAAACTAAGCAACGAATGCTCTAAATTTTCACTGGTTTATTTAAATTCAAAAATTATCAGGTCATGCATCTAAATAAAAAAGTTGACATCGAAATTTTTTTTTAATATTTATTATTTTCGATAAATTGAAAATTGGCACAGCCCTATTCCTCAGTGCCAGGGACTTTTATTATGTTCATCGGGAGCCCCTCATGAACATAAGTACCAATTTTCAAACCCTTCATTGACTGGACTCGACCGTAAAGGGTTAATGACCATTTTTTTCTGCTCTCTCTCTCTCTCTGTCTTCAACATTGGACACCGCCGTATATTGAAATAATGGAATGGTTATCCCAAAAGAGCGAATTAACTGGTAGTTTGTTAATCTTGAAATAATGAAACCTCACTTAATTTTTGGTAATGACAATTTGCATTATCATTTTTATTTACTTATTTATTTTGTCAAATCAATAAGACATCCTTTATTTTATAATAGAAGACATTGTGCAAATACAGAAATAAATATTAAATTTAAAAAATACATATTTAAAATTAAAAAATATATATTTTTTAAAGTTTTCAATAAAAACTGTGCGTTATTGTAAAATAGAAATAATCCTATGCTTAGAAAATATGTGGGTCTACATATGTATGCATGTACAAAGGTGCTTAATTTGTTTTGACTAAGGTGCTTTAAAAGTGCTGAATTTTTGCAGCAATTTCTCACTTAGCACCCTGTACATGCAGAATTATATTTAACACTGTAACAGAAAAGGTTAAAATAAACACTATATTAATTTTAAGGCTTGATTTATTAGATTGTGCCATATCTGCAGTCGATGTGATGACACAGTGTTTTGGTGGGAAGATTTTTTTTTTCCCCTTGTTGTCTAGTTGAATAACACAGTTCAGTCCTGATATTTATTCCTTTATTTCCTTGTGCAAATAGTCTGTTTAAAATATTAAGCAAAAAACTGGCAAAATTTGAAGGTTATGTTAAGTCTAGGCTTTATGCATAGGTCTTTGATGGCATGATTTAGCTTCAAGAAAGTAGTGATTAGTTTGAGTTGGGACGAGAAAAGAAAGTTAAAAATCTAATTGTCTGATCATCGGGTATGTCATCATTAAAATTAATCAGTGTAGTCTGAAATTGCCTTTTTTACTTTCTCATATACAAAGAGTTGTAATTATACAATGTATTGTAACCTTCAAAAAAATTTGAACTCGGGATTTTGACGAATCTCCATGTTTTAGACCTCCCTGAGTCTGAAAAACACAATTTTGGAATTGTGTGTGTCTGTGAACACTATCAAAGCTAGAAGGATGTAATTTGGTATGTGATCTTTAGGCATAATTTGTAGGTTTTTATCAAATTTTGGGCAAAATCCATCCGCGGAAAGTCGGTCTGTCCTTGTTCATGTGAACATGATAGCTCAAAAACTTAAATAGCTACAGAGATAAAATTTGCTGTAGTTTTATTATTGTTATGAAGCAATGAGTAACACTAAGCAGTGATCCTATTATTTATAACAGTTAATGTTTTAAGAAGCATTTTATGGCACATAAACTTTGCGCTATTTTACTGACTTGGTGAATTTTCTCTCGCTTGCATTCTTGACCATTTCATATTGCAGCGTTCTGCAAAGACAGTATCAATAACACTCGTGGCACTCCGGAATTTTTAGGTAGGAGGTGTCGTGTAGGACTACTTTGTTAGAAAGTTTAGGGGAGATCTCCATCGTTAGGAGAAGTTGTTTCCAAAAATGCTCGGAACATCCATGCGCCAGTGAGGGCGGGGCCCATCTTGTTGGAAGATAACAGTGGGTTGTAAATGCTGCATTTGGGGTATTGTATAAGTTTGCCGTCATAGAAGTCTCAGCAAAGAAAAATGGTCCTATGACTGTATCATGTGAAAGAGCACGCCGCACATTGATTTTTGGACTGTTTCTTACCACTTCCTGTACTGCATGGGGATTTTTTGAGCCCCAAAATCTACACTTGTGCTTATTCACTTTGTTGCTTACATGAAATGTTGCTTCATATGAAAAAATGAAGCGATTTTGAAAATCATGTTCATTTTCAATGCGAGGACTTCTTTACAGCAAATGCAACATACTGTGGCCCATCATTTGGTTGCAGTTTCTGCATTTTGTGCGCATCATTTCTCAAAGAAGCACATTGTGAACAATTCATCGTGACATAGATAATCATGGGTGCCACTCTTCAGTCCTGAGGACGGAATTCCGTCTTTTTAAAAATTCGGCTGATTGAATTCAGTCTCGGTAAAAAATCGGAGAACAAAATTCTGTTTTCCACCCCAAAAAAATTTTGATGGATTTTTATTTCCTTGCATTCCGTGATGATTGTGAAATAAGGCAGTAATGACGTCACTTCCCGATGAAGGCTGAACTCCAACATCTGCAACTAGCAACTCCAGATAACCTGGACATAATCTTTTGTGCATGCGCTGGGACTAAGGGAAAATCCCCCTATTATTGGGAGATGCTAGTGCACTGCACAACGTTGGCGAACAGGAAAATGTAACTTTGAATCTGGCTTCCGCTTTGAATGTATTTGTTAACGTTTTTTTCTTTGCGTTCAAATTTTTACATGCCCACTAATTGCTACGGATTAAAATATTGTATGGAATTAAAATGGACTTCATTGAGATATGTCAACAATTTAACGATGCTGGAGTTAAAAATAAATGGCACTTTGAGTGGCTCAAAAAGAAAAAGATAAGAATAGAGTATCTTTTAGTGAATGGTGTAAGAAGATAAATGAGGTTGGCCATTGTTTTTGTTTCGTTTGCCCTAAGAAAATAAACTACGGAAATAATGGTAAGAAGGCATTAAAAAAGTATGCAGATGACAAAGTTCACCAGAGGAATTTTCGTGGACGTCAATGCGCATCTCGTTTTCCAGGATCAAAACAAGTAAGTGAAAATACAACTCTTTCCTTAAATGATAGAAGGGCAAATCAAAAAGCTGTTCTTGCTTGTTTTGTTGCTGAGAATTCCTTGCCGTTTTCTCTCATGCCCAAGGTAGTAGAACTTTGTCAAACATTGGCAAAAGATGGACCAGCTTTGTCAAAGCTTAAGATGGAGAGGACTGCTGCAACATATATAACTGGATATGGTGTGGCAAAAACTATGATAGAAAAATTAGTTGCCAAGTTGAATAAAAATTACTTCTCCATGCAGTGGCGAATCCGGGGGGGGGGCTATAGGGCGGCATCACCCCCCCACCCCCCGAGCCAAGCCAGAATTCTTGATTTTATTTAACAGCATTACAACTGGTTTTTCTTAATTTCTCTCTTTAAATAATAAAAACGTTTCAACATTGCTTTCTGGCTTGACAGGCTCGAAACTTTTCCTACTTTTGTAGTCATTCCACTCGTACTTGTAGCTTTGACGCTGTCAAAGACACTTTTTGGCTAGTTATTTCATCGCAATTTTTATTAAATTAGCTAAAGTATTGTATTGTTCTTTATGATTCTTATTGTCAGATGAGTAAAGTCTGTAAAGTTAGAGTTTTGTTTTACTTTAGCCTTGAGGTTTGACATTCATCACAACGATACAAAGTTTTTATGACCTCAGCCATCCCCCCAGACTGGAATCCTAGATTCGCCACTGTCTCCATGAATGTAGATGAAGCTACTAATAATAATGGTGATAAAATCATCAGTGTTCTTGTCAGAGTTTATGATGATGAAAAAGAAAAAAATAATAACTTCTCATCTAGGTTCAAAAAAGAAAACATATCCACTGCAAACCACATATTTTTGCATTTGAAAGAATTGCTGGATAGCAATGAAATTAGTTTTTCTAAAGTAATAAGTTGCTTATTTGATAGTTGTAATGCCATGAGAGGTTGCAAAACAGGTGTTGAAAAATTGTTGAGGGATGCAAACACAAGAATTTGTTACACATTGATGGTGACTTAGCACATAAATTTCAAAACACTGCTAAACTGTCTTTCAGTTATTTTGATAGATTCATTGAAGATTTTGCTAATAATGTTTTCAATTATATAAATGAAACACCCAAAGCCACTGAACTGTTTGTTGGACTTCAGCAGAATATGAACTTGAAGTATAATTTGAAACTTATAAGGCTAATTGACAGCTGGTTTTTACAGATGCTTACTATATGTAATAGACTGTTTTCCTTAAAAGATGCTTTGATGTTGTACGATGCAAGTATTTTATCCAATGAAAAAACAGAGAATACCATGATTTGCTTATTGCAATTTTCCATTATTGCAAAATTTCTGAAGATCAAAAGAAAGCATACATACTTTACAAAACAGAATAAAAAAGCAAAAGAGATCTGATGGGAGTATTTCTAGAAAAGATGCTGTAATATCCACTCTTTTCTATCATTATGAAAGGTTCTATTGTTTACTGGTTTTTTACAGGGAATTTTTGCCCTATTTTAATGAAAAGGTTAAACTATTACAAACTGAAAAGCCCATTTTACACCAAGTTTATGCAGAACTTTTTGATTTCCTAAGGACTTTTTATTCATTTTTTCTTGAACCTAAATTTATTCCGAAATCTGTGGCGGAATTGAAAAACTTTCAAGTACTTCCAGAAAAGACACTAAATGATAAATATTTAAATGTGGGAAAGACTGCATATGGCCTTATTAAAAAAGCCAAAAAAAGTAAAAGTAAGTGGGTCGATCGGTTTTTTATTTCTTTAAGAGAGGCATATGTGCAAACAAGCACATATATTTTAAAGAACTTTCCTTTAAACATCAAATGCTTGTTGTATTTTTCTGCATTGAATCCTAAGTTTAGAAAAGAAAGCTCATGCTTATTGGCACTCATACTCTTAGCAGAAATGCTGCCTAATGTTGTTCCTGAATGTGATATGGATTCTTTTATACAAAAAGTTAAGATGTATATCATTGATGAAAGAGTCAACTTAATGGATGGATGGGAAAAAGATGGTGGCGGAATTGTTGTTGACTGGTTATTCACAAATTTTTAAATTTTAAGAAAATGGCTGCCAAAAATATAAAATTCTGTCTTGTTTTATTAAAGCCGTAATGAGCGTTTTTTCTGTTCCTTTGGTTGAGGGCAATTTAACATCATGGACGATATTATTACAGATTATAGAACATCCCTAACTATTAAAAACTATGAAGCTTACAACTTGATCAAATATTATTTGAGGAGTCAGGGGGGAAAAAAGTACAACACTAATTCCTAGACATAAGATGAGGCAGAACATTTTTTCTGCCAGAGGAATATACCATGAGAATTTGAAAAAGAAAAAAAATATAACAGATTCTTCAAAGCAAGTACTCAGTAGCAGCACTCCAAAACAAGCAGAAACTCAAACGCATTCTGAGTCAGAAGGATTAAATAAAAGAAAAGCCCCCTCTCTTATACAAGATAAAAAAGTTTGCCCAAACCCCAAGTCTGACCACAAAGTGAAAGAAAATCTTAAGGCTACAAAAATAAACTTTTTTGTGAAGAAATAGAAAATATAAACTGAAAAAGAAATTTGTTTTATTGATAATAATAATAAGTAAAACTTTTTGGGGGTATAAATATGTGTTTAAATAATAAAAAAAATGTGTTTAAATATTAGTTTAGAAACAATTGAAAGGTTGATTTTGTTCAGTATCCATATATTTTCTTCCTTTTTCATATTGAATTGATAATATTTATTTAGTTGCTTTATTTATTGAATATATTTTTTTGGTTTATGGGGTAACAGTTATATAGAGTTTTCTTCTTTTAATTCTGGTAAAGAACGTTAGACTATGTAAATTTAAAAAAAAAAAACAAGTTCAGTCTTGCAAATTTTGAAAAGTGGCACCCATGTAGATAATTCAGAAGCTGCCTTCCTGATCGGCTTACGAGGGCTCCGGACAAAAGCTTGTCGAACATCTTCCATACGTGCATCAGAAAGTGAACGGCGATTACATCTGGATCTTTTCTGTACACTTTCCGTTTCGAGAAACATTTTTTGCCACTTTTGATACTCTTAGCATTGGGTGGATTTCTTTTATAAACTGTTTGAAACATTCTTTGCACTGTTATTATGGATTTGTGTTCCGTATACGAGAGAAAAATGTGTGCCTTCCCTTGCAGTGACACCATTTTTCCATTTGTTGGTTCACAAAAAGAGCATGTGTGTCATATGTGAAAAATAGAAATTTTCGACAAAATCTAAGAATTCAGCCGCCAATTTTGCCTAATATAGCTAATGTATTTCTTTAATCGACTTTTCAAATTAGGGACATTTTATTCAAACACCCTGTAGTTCGTTTACTAAGCTTGATGTTACTGATAATATAATTGCTTTTATTGTTTTCATTGCCCACTTAACTGCTGCTAATAAGCTTTTTACCGGTTTTGAAATTATGCTAATTTTTATTCTTATAATTATTGTATTGACAAATTTTGTATTTGTCATGTAGATGAACTTCCGCACCAATGGCCAGACTATGCTTTGCCAATTGTTGTTTATCTGTTTGCTCATGCACCATTTTTTAAAGTGTATAATGATCTGGACTCACTAAATAAAATCAAAGAGTAAGTATTTTTGACATATCATATGTCACAAATTATTTCGGTAATTATAGTTTCATGTAGTGACATTTAAACCATAAACCAAAATCACAGTATTTTTTCATTAAGAAATAAAAATGGATTGTAGTTTTTATATTTAAAAACTTCACAGTTTTTATATTTAAAAACTTTACAAGCTGGTAAAATTATTTTTGAAGAAAAAAACAATTGTGTGAAAAACTTAATCGGAAAGCATATGGATTCTACACTATATGGCCAAAAGCATCCGGACACTTTCAGATTTTCACATTTTTTATAGAATTTCTTTGGAAAGGATTAAATGACTAACTACCCTTAAACTTGACCATGTGAAGAATAGACTGTAAGTCACATTTTACATTGAAGATTTGGTCCTGAGGGCAATTAGGGGACTGTCTACAAACTGATAAAGACAAAAACGTTTTTGGTCCACCCACTTCACTGAGTACTGATAAAAAGATGAAACTTTCAGAAATGGTTATGTTTAATGTGCATAATATATTCGGCACAAATATTTGAGAAGATATAAAGGTTTTCTTTAAAAATCCCAAATTTTCCTGCCTGTTTTTTGCTTATAACATGCAGAGTTTTCTGTTATATTTTACGAAATTTGCAGAAAAAAATGATAATGTGTTAGAGAAGCATTTTGGAAAAAAATTTTGGAATATTACATGAAATACGAGCATTTTTAGTAGATAATGTTTTACTGCGCATGTGCGAAACATAGAGTAATTTTTCTTTCACAACTTTAAAGCCAGATATATAGGGAACCTTATATGAAAAATTCAGTTCAATATCATTAGTATTCAGAAAGATATCGGCATTAATCAAGCAGAATTTTAGCTCCTATCGAAGAAACACTAAAAGATAGGGGTTGTACACAAATTGATATTTTTAAACTTATATCTTTGAATAGTTATATTGAATTGTATAGTGGTTAGAAATTTGCAAAATACCCATGAACACTTGTAATATTTGTAACGAATAAAAATATGTATATTTGTAGAATTATTAAAATATTCTAAGAAAAGAAATTAATTAGATAAAAAAATTGTTTGGCCATAAAAGGCTTGGTTTGGCCAAACAATATTTAAAAATATTGTTTGGTCGTAAATTTGTAACAATATGTAACTTGTTAATAATCATGTAAATAATATAATTAAAGTAATAAAAAAATTTCTTATTTATAGTACCTAATTAGCTGGAATTTAAGTTATGCATGTAATTGATAAGTGTTCATGGGTATTCAGCAAATTCTAACCACTATACAATTCAATAACCAAAGATATAAGTTTAAAAAATATCAATTTGTGTACAACCCATCTTTTAGCTTCTCTTCGATAGGAGCTAAAATGCTGCTTGTTGTAATGTCAATATCTTTCTGAATACTAATAATATTGAACGGAATTTTTTGTATAACTTGCCCTATATATCTGGCTTTAAAGTTGTGAAAGAAAAATTACGCTATGTCTCGCACATGCACAGTAAAACATTTACTAAAAATGCTCATATTTACTGTAATATTCAAAAAAAAATTCCAAATTTTTACAAAATGCTTTTCTAACTACTGTCATTTTTTCTGTAAGTTTTGTATAATATAACAGAAAACTCTGCAGAAACAGGCGGGAAAATTTGGGATTTTTTAAGAAAACCTTTATATTTTCCCAAATATTTGTTCCGAGTTTACGAAAATTCTTGTAAATATTATGCACATTAAACATAACAATTTCTGAAATTTTTATTTTTTTATCAGTATTCTGTGAAGCGGGGTGGGCCAAAAAAGTTTTTATCTTAATCAGTTTGTAGATGGTCCCCTAATTGCCCTCAGGACTGAATCTTCAATGTAAAATGCGAGTTACAGTCTGTTCTTCTCATGGTCGAAGTTTAAGGGCAGTCAGTTGTTTCCGAAGAAATTCTAAAAAATGTGAAAATCTGAAAACTTCTGGATACTTTTGGCCATATAGTGTATTTGCCCTTAAAACTGAGATCTATGGGCAGTTAATTATGTGTATGACTGGAATATATAAATATCTCGATATTTTTTTCTAAAATCTAGTATCTTTTGTGAGTAAATTGAGTTTTGGTTTATTTAATTATTCAAGTATGTTCTTTTATGTTACTCACCTTTACTACTAGTTAATAATTCCAGTGCCTTTTTCCTTTATCAGATGTCTTCAACTATTTATAGAGACACTTCTTTTGAAAAATGAGAACTACAGCTTTGCTTTTTTCAAACGACTTTTGGAAAATATCAAACAAACAAAAGATAAACTTGAACCTTATAATGAAAGCAGAAATTTAGTAAGTATGCTTGTCAAAATATTTCACAAGGAGGAAGAGTTGTAACTTGTAAATATCATAATTTTGTTTTTGTCTTTAGAAATTGTATGCAGTATGCGACTTAGCTCTGAACATTCTTATGTCAAGGCCAAACTTTGTTTTGAATGATTTTCCTGGTCAGCCAAAACTGAATTCTAAATTTTTCACAGAACCTGATAAAGTAAGATGGCATTTTTTATTTTTTTTACTTATTTATTTATTTTACTTTTAACAATGGGAGTATACTATATTACCTACTATAATTGGTACAGTTTTATGAATGCATTCTAAATTTAGACAGGAGACTTAAAGCCTTCATTCTTAACCACTGCATAATACTCCAGACAGGCTGCCAAAAAAGAAAGAAAGAAAGAATACAATAAAAATATATTATTGTATTTTATATTACTTATTTTGAATCAAGATAATAAAAAAAAAGCTGAAGATTTCGATCAATAATGTCCATAAACCAAGTAAATTTTTTTTTAAAATTGAATTTAAATTATTTATTATTTTTATCGGTTCACTTCAAAAGATAATGTCAAAATTCAAATGGCACTAAAAACAACAATGAAATTCACATATAACTAAAATCAATTACAAAACATATGAAATTTTCTGCTTCAAATGTATCATTTAAAGTTTATCAGTTTCTAAATTGGCTTAATATTAGCAGAACAGCAATTGAAATGTAGTTATCCACTGCCTTTTTTAAAATACGACACTGGAACTTCTTGCCAATTGAGGGACTAATTTAAAATAAAATTAGTTTAAAAAATGGACAAATTGTTTAGGTCAAAACAAAGACGGTAATTCATATAACTGGGGCCTATCTTTCATAGATAATTGTTTGAAATCTAAAAAGCTCTTAAAAATTAACAGATTTATAAAAGTAAATATTAATATTGCTGAAAACATTTAGGCCTTTTTTTTTAAATTTAATGTTGTAATTCTGTTCTATTTTCACTGTTCATTTGCAAATGTCAAATTTTTGTTTACATTGCTTTTGATTGTGCTTTCTTCTCTCCACCCCCCCTCCAAACACACACACATTACCCTAGCTATAAACAGGGATGCCACTTTTCCGCCGAACGGCGGATTTCCGCTTTTTTTGTTTTTTTTATAAATCCGCGATTTCCGCGGAAATCTCGGTTTGAAAAAATCCGCTTAAAAAAAAAATCAATCCTCGATTTCCGCGGATATTTCTTCTTTCTTTTTTTTTCAATCTTTGTGGGTGATACTGCAAAGCAACTTATAAAGTTGGCTCCAAAATCTCGATTGTGATAAAAAAAATTTAAGATATGTGTATTTAAGGCATACATTGGGTGTGCTAAGTGGCTTGTGGAAAAAATGCCTTTTGCCAACCCTTTTTTAAAGGCAGTATCTTCACTGGATCCATGCAATAGAAAGACTTCTGTTGCATTAGAATTGATGAAAGAACTGCCATTCTATGCTTCAAATGTTGTTCAAGATTCAGAAAAAGAAGCATATGATTTGGAAATACATTATTTTCAAAATGATCATTTTAGTGATATTGTAGAAGAATCTGTTGATTTATGGTGGAGAGATGTGGAGAATACCTCAAAATATGCTCTGCTTTCAAGGATGGCATTTGCTTTGCTAACCTGCTTCCATGAACCCAAAGTGGAAAGTAGCTTTAGCATAATGAATAATGTGATTACACCTGGAAGCAATAGATTAAATGTTTCAACATTTAATGCTATGCAGTGCATTAAATATGAACTGCGCTCACAAAAAAAAAAAAAAAAAAAAAAAACGGCAGTTTGTATGTTTTCCAAACATGACTTTCTCAAAGAAAAAGTTGATCCGAAACTGGTGAGAAATGTAAGAAATTCACGGAATGTTTACTTTGATAAACTTAAACAAAATAAATCATTAAAAGAAGAGAGAATAAAAGAATTAAATGCCAGTAAAGAAAAAGCTCTGACAAAAAAAGCTGCAAAAAAGATGTCTGCAGATGCAACTAAAAGGCAAAGGATAAATCTTAAGAAAAAACTAACACATGGTTTAAAGAGACTGTATGAACCAAATTTTTATGGTGGCGAAAATGTAAATGAATCCAAAAGAAGAAAAGTAAAAGTGAAGCTGTCAAAAACTTTCATTCTGAACTTAATTCTAAAAGAAATGTTAAAATTTTAAAAAAATAATATCCTAACTATCAAAGAGAGTTTCTGCATGCAAATATTAAAAATAAAAAATGAAAATGTTTTATTTTTATAGATTTTCTGCATTTGAGTGTAAAAATACAGCATTGTAATAAAATTAATAATATTGTTAGTATTTTTCAAAATTTTTAATTTGTGTGAAGAATGCAGTAATTTAACTTTTTAGTAACTTAAACATTTTAAATTCTGTCCTAGTGTTGGACATTTTTTAAATGTAAAAATATGTGATTTGGATTGGATTTCTGTTTCTAATATTCATGCACAGCTTTATTGGGTAAAAATATTAATTAAAAATCAAATTTAAATTATATATATATTTGTATGTTGTATGTGTGAGTAAGCCTCATTTTTATGCAGTCAGCTTATTTTTTAAAGAGCTTTTAATTTTATAACATTGATTTCAATTATAACCAAATTTTCATTTTATTATATATTATACTAGCAGTACGCGCACGGCGATGCCCGTGGAATCAGGACTTCAACAAAATAAAAAAAAAAAAATCGCCCACAATGATACGAAAAAGTTTTCAAAACAAAATCAAAACAAAAAATACACATTATAGATTTTCCGGCTTATTTTTTCCGCGATAATAACATGTAGAAAAACAGTACAGAGTACATTAATCCAAAACAATATAAAAAAATTGTTGCCCGTGGAACCCTGACTTCAACAAATTGAAAAAAAAATTCTTAGAACATGACAAACAGCTCCGAAGGTTATGACGTCACCTGACCGTTCATCCAATCAAATTGAAAGCTGCGTTCCGAAAGATTGTCGCTGAAGAAATTTCGCTCGACAAAAATAACTTACATCTGCCCAGGAATAATTTAATTTAAAAAAAACGGGAAAAGTTATTTTAACCGTTCTTGTTTTAAATCAGAGAGAACCGTTCTAGTTATAAGCTGAAAAAAATTGAAAATAATAGTGTTATTAGAAAGTCGGATGCAACAAATTAAAAATCAAAACTAACATCTTGATGCCAAAACTGGGTATTTTTTAAAAATTTCTCAAAATTCAGTAAATTGCGTTAGAAATTCAAAACTAACTTCATTAGAACGGAAATCGCGTGCTCTTTCCGATGGTGTTTCTATTTTTGTTGTACAGTTATTTGAAACCATTCTATTGAGAAATTAGCGCGAAAAATCAAACAAAACAACACAAAACATTAAATAAAAAAAATTCTAGATTAAAATTTAAAATTTCGGCTTCGAGGTGCATTCAGTCACCATTACGATTACCTGTGTACCAAATTTCATGGCTGTAAGTGCGATAGATTCGTCTGGACATCGCAGACAAACACACACGCACACAAACATTGCCTTTTATAAGTATAGATTAATTCATGAAATTCGTGCAGAAATGTTATGAAAAATGGAAATTTTACTTCACAAATTCTTTTACTCGCGTGCAATTAAAAGAAAACTTTAACTTTTTTAAATTCACGCATGATTTCCTCATTTTGCTTTTTTTAATTCGCACGTGATTTCCTCTTTTTTGCTTTTTTGTGAGTGACATCCCTGTATAAAGGAATATTTAACATAGTGACCTTAAACTTGGTTGAAAAAAACTTACTGGAAAAAAAAAATCTTAAAAATTTGTTAAAAATAGACTACACTTTATATAGTACTTAAACTTATATCTTTTAAAAGACATGTTTCTGCATTGTAAGATAATATAAAGGCTTTTTTAAATAAATAAAATTTTAATTATATAAAGGCCACTTTTGTGCAATAATCTATATGTATATAAAACTGATATATATGTGGTGCGAAAAAAGGTTATTTTCTCTTTCGGTAATGACAACGATTGGTTTGTTTACGAAACTAAATCGGTAGCCTCCTCCATGTTAGGCATACCATGCTACTGTATTCATTCTGGTGAAAAACAGCTTTTTCTCGAAAAAAATGAGTTTAAAATGTAGAGTTTGCTTTATTTCTTACAGTATAATGAAACTTTAGGTAATATTATTCAAAAGAGATCAGTTAGAAATGAAGCAGATGGACTCGGGCGAGATGGAGAACGTTCAGATCAACGTCAAAATAATTTAAGTCAGCTAAGGAAAAATCATGTTAATACACCATTTGAGGTGAACATCATGGAACTTACCATTGCGAACATTGTATATTGGGCACTTTTTTGTTATACACACACTTCTTGGAGCCTTTTTTTCTTGGCAAATTTTCTTGAATCTCTGAATGCCAGCTTGACTCAACTTCTTTGTGACAATAGTTGCCACACGCTATATTTTTTGCAAATTGAAGTGTTAGGAGCCAGAATGCAGCAATTTGGGTATGCATGTAACAGAATGCAAGTGATCTTCACGGGATTAGGCTAGTTCTTTCAGAAATTATTAGTGAAAAACTATATAAAAGAATAGCAGAATTTTAAAATAATGATCATAATGTGCACTTTTTTTAGCATCCAATGTAAAACTTGGTAACTCTAGGTCCTTTTGTCTCTGTTGAGTGCCAAGAGACAGGCATTGACTATTATAATTAATTGAGACTAGCAGTGCGCACACTGCCTCGCCTGTGGCGTAATGACTTCAAAAAAATTTTAAAAAGTCCAAAGTTTTGAAAACGAAATAATAACATTTATATATTATTGATTTTGTCCTCGATTTTTAGTGAAAGTACACGCAGGAACTTGAGCGAGATGAATAACGTATTCTTTTAACTAAAGATATTAGCATATATGCGCGACTATCAAAAAGTACAAATCAAATTATTTTTAGATTGGTAAAATGAAGTAATTAAGATTAGCTGACGCAATAAAGTGATCGAGAGTATGACGTAACTTTTTTTTGGTAACGCCAGCCAATCGGATCGTAGAATTGCATTCAGGGAACCGAGAGTTACCTTGGGTCAGTCGAAAACTTCAGTGATTCTGATATGCGAGGGAAAATATTTTGAACTGATCAATAAAGAAAATCGGAGAAAAAAGATATTTTAACCATTCTTGTTTTAAAACAGGGATAAGTATTCCGGTTTATACCTAAAAAAAATTGAACATGATAGCGTTATTAGAACGTCGGATGCAAGAAAATAAGAATTGAAAGTTAAAAATATAAAGGAAAAGTGATTATTATTTAGAAATTTCTCAAAATTCAGTAAATTATGTTGGAAATTCAAAACAAACTTCATTAGAATGAAAATTGTTTGTTCTATACTATGATGCATTGATTGTTTTTCAACAATCATTAGAAAAGATACCTAGAGCCGTAAATGTGCCAAAAAATGACCCAAACAGCACAAAACATTAAATAAAAAATTTTCTTGATTAAATTTTAAAATTCTGGCTTCGAGGTGCATTACGTCTACCTGTGTGACAAATTTTATGGCTGTAAGTGCGATAGCTTCGTCTGGACATCGCACGCACACACACAGACACACAGACATTGCCTTTTATAAGTATAGATATTCTTCTAAAATTAAGATTGTTGTAGATTTTACATTTGAAATGGAAGGTATAATGAAAGGTTAATATATTTATATACTTGTGTTAAAGAAAAAGAATTTTCAGTTAGTAATTATTGATAGAAACTGTCATTCTAATATTTTAATGCTCTTTTTTTTCTTTTAGAGCTACAGCAATATGGTTACATACTTGCCTCCTCAGCTGTTGAATACTAGTAATTTAGTGGTATGTTTGTATTATATTGATATTTTTTGTATTTATAATAAAAATATAATTAAATGCAAAAACTGACATTTTTTACTCATTTCATTATGAATAAGAGTTGTTAGTTGAGAGTAGAGTTCTTTTGAATTATAATGCTATTCCAACAAATAATGCTTACAAAAAAGGAGATTTTGCTCATTACTTATAAGAATAAAACTTAAGTTAATCTTGTAATAGTATGCTTCTAACCATTGAACAGGAAATATAGCTTGTATTTAGTATATGCCTGCTTCTGCATGCTTGTCAAAATAATTTTACTATTCTGATTTTTATGTATATATTTATAAGATATAAAACAACAATAAAAAATTACATAAATATTTTATGAAATGAAGAAAGCTATTTCTGCATTCGTGCTAAAGCTGTGTCAACAAAAAGATCAATACAAAAAAGAAATAAAAGGACATACAGAAGGGAGACAAAGAACATGACAAAATTAAAAATATGGCCAGCCGCTCATCAGGGAAGGGATACCCGCCTATGATACTAATTAGTGCTTTTTCTGCTAAACAACATATGAAAGATCATAGAAATTAGTTGTTATCCCCAAAAGGCACCAGCCGTGAAAATGGAAAAAATTCTGGATTAAAAAAATATATATACAAAAAATCGAAATCTTCTAAAAATCCAAGTGCAGGAGACATAGATTAAAATATAATGTGAAACACAGAAATATTCACAAAATATAAAAGAGAGAGAGGGAAAAAAAAACCATCGTAGGAATCTGCACAAGAGTGACTGTTTTAATTCAAGTTAAACGCGGAGATGTGGGAGAAAGGTTAAAGTTGTAGTCGAACCAGTTTTTGTTGTTGCATTCCATAGGAGGAAGGCCTTACCTGTAGCAGAAAGACTACCAAAATCAATGTTTGGCATATTGTTTCTCAAAATTTTCTGGAATGCCATTTTTTATTAGTTGATCAAACAAAAGCTTAGATTGTCTTCATTTTGTGTTTACATTTCCACAAATAGAATTTATACGAGATAATTGAGTGGGAATTCTTCCTTTTGTATGCCCTTTAATTTCTTTTTGGTATTGATATATGTACCAGGGTGCATAGCGTCATGAAAAGTGCTTAAATTTGAAATCCATTTTTAAGCACCTTAAAAGTGCTTAATTTTGGAAAAAAGGTCCTTAAAAAGTGCTCAATTTTCTCGAGAAGTTCAAAGAAAACCTTCTTTTTTTTTGGTTTCCCCTTGAATACGATATCAAAAGCATATTCATAAAGCTTTGTTTACCATATGTATCTAGATAGAAAATCGACAAGAGAGAAGAATTCGGGAAGGAATCTTGGGTGAGATAGATCCAGGGGTGTCAACGGATTCCCAAAATGGGCATAAAAAAACATTAAATCGTATAGTTTTGAAAATTGGTGCACATGTTCGCGAGAGGCTTAAATGAACATAATAGAAGTCCCTGGTCCTGGGGGTGTGGCTTTTGCCGCAATCTTGGATTCTGTCCCCTTTTTTTTAAACTTTCTTTAATATCCCGAAAACTATTCAGTCTTCAAATTACAATTGATTTAACAAATTGAAGAGCATGAAATTATCTACGAATACATGCATTTATTATTCTTCTACCTATAATAGTTTCTGAGATAATGGATCTCAAAGTTTGCCTCCATCTTTAATTTCATCCCCCTTTTCCCGGTGTTTTTTGAATTTCTCAAAAACTATTCAATTTTCAATTACATATAATACAACAAATTAAGGATCGTAAAATTCCCTACAAATACATGCTTTTAATTTTCTTTTAGTTTTAATAGTTTCTGAGATTTTTAAGAAAAACTTAAAAAGGGGGGTGAAATCCAAAGATGGTAGCAAACTTTGGAGCCCATTATCTTGGCAACTATTAAAACTAGAACAAAAATAAAAGCACTCTTTTGTAAGGAATTTTACGTTCGTTAATTTGTTGTATCGCGTGTGATTTGAAAACTAAATAATTTTCGAGATATTCAAGAAAAACCTAGAAAAAGGGGATAAATTCTAAGATGGGGGCAAACTTTGAGACCCATTGCCTCGGAAACTATTAAAGATAGAAGAAACATGAAGGCATGCATTTGTAGGGAATTTTACGCTCATTAATTCGTTGATTACAACAAATTTGCAAATCAAATAGTTTTTCGAGATATTAAAAAATTTGGGGTATTAAATCCAAGATGGCGGCAAACTTTGAGACCTTTTATATCAGGAACTATAAAAACTAGAAGCAAAATAAAAGCATATTTTTGTAGGGAATTTTACGCTCTTTAATTGGTTAAATCATTCAGAACCAGGGACTTTAGTATGTTCATCAGGAGACTATCACGAACATGTGTGCCAATTTTCAAAACTATATGATTTAATGTTGTTTTTTTCAAGCCCTTCATTGACTGGACTATTAATGACCATTTTTATGCCTCCTCTTGCTTCAGCAATGGGTAACACCGTATATTGAAACACTGGAATTATTATCCCAAAGGGGCAAGTTAACTGGTAATTTGTTAATTTTAAGAAATGTTGAAAAATGTAAAATTTTTATTGTTAATCTTATAAAAGTTGATTTAATTTTTGATAATGACAATTTGCATTATTATTTTTAATTTTTTTATAAAATTAAAAATAGATATTTTTAAATTTTCACTAAAAGCTATGTATTATTATAAAACAGAAATCATCATATGCTTAGAAAATAGGTGAGTCGACGTATGCATGTACAAAGGTGCTTAATTTTTGCAGCAATTTCTCACTACGCACCCTGTATACATAGTTACTATATTTTAAAATTTCAAATACTATTTTTTGGTAATTTGTAATACTGAATTTTGGAAAAGTTTAGATAGAATTTAATTTGAACCCAAAAAAGTAGAACAAGTGTTTCTTTCTGTAAATATTTCTCATATACACATATTTCCAATTACAAAGGTTCATTAACTATCTAAGCGGTTATCTATTTTGATCTCATAGCTTTTAAGTCTTAAAAATTTGCTTTTAAAGTTGATGATTGGATCTTTATTGCATTTGATTGATTGATTGGTTTTTTATGGCACAAGGACCAAGATTGGCCATGAAGTATCTGAATCTTAAGAATATTTTATCCATTGTAGTTTAAGAAATTATACACATAAACGTGAATTATTTGCTTTTGAACTCAATATGAGAAACGGAAAAATACATCTCAAACGCCTTAGAGGGTTAAATAAGATAGGAATCTGTATGAAAACACTTTGGTGTCTGTAGGGATTGATATTTAAAAGTTTAAAAAATTAAATTTTTATGCGACCCTCATAGTGTAAGAATGTCAATTAGTAAAATGTTTCACTTACATTCATCTATAAACATACTAAGTTTCACACTTCTATCTACAAAACTTACAGAGGCAACTAAGGCAAAGTTATTGAGTTAGACCACTTGTTCATACCTTCGACTGCTGTTTGATCAAGTAATTTAATATGGGATTAAGGGAAAACACACATGTTTTAATAAGTTATTAAAAGGTCAGAATCAGGAAATAATGTATTTGTTAAATCTAAAAAATAGTGAAATACTACATTAATTGAAGTATTTACGAAATTAGTTGAAATTGTGAACTTTAAACAATTATCCAAAGCAGTGACGGTTCGTCTGCTCAGAAACAAACTATATTATAAAAATACAATACCATTGAAATACAATTTTTCAAAAACAACTCTACCTTTAAATAGACCAAATATGTTGTTGTAATCGTCTACATTGTATTTTAAAAAATGAACATTGTATCCTTTTTCGGTGAGTGACTTCTAACAAAAGAAAACAAATGCGTAGTAACCAACCAAATTCCCTTTGAGGCAAAATGAAACTGAGTCTGAAACCTAAAAACAGTCAATAAAAGAGAAATTTAAAGGCAACTAATCAAGAGCGCAAAACAAACTTTTTGTGAAATTTAGGAGTAGAGGGAAAAAAACATTAGTTGGCCAAGTGCCAAACAGGAGCATCCGAAAATCCTGTTCTGGCTAAGTTCAAAGCAGAAAGCATCTTTTTTCGCCTTCACCCTTCATATCACTTAGTTGTGTGCAATGAGTTAATTTTGGTGCTTTCCCAAACTGTTTGGAGTGCAGTCCCATCCTATGTCTGTCTTTTACTTGTTAATTCATTTGTCGTCTTTTCTCGTTTTTATTACTTTACCAATGAAACTGAGTAACAGGTATGTGTGATTAACCTTTTTTATTTTTGTTTGTCCCCCCTCCCCCCTCCAATTCATGAAGATTGGGTGACATGCTACTAAACAAATATTTGCATTTCGCAGTTTTATATGTTGAATAAATGTGCATTTCTGCAATAAACATTTACATTCTAATTTTTGAGAAGACCCTTTAAATTTAAAAATTAATGTATCTCTGTCAATTTTGTAGGTAGAATCGTGAAACTTAGTTTATACATAGATGAGTGTGAGAGCAATATTTTACTCATTGACCCTTTTACTCTATAGGGACCATAATTTAATTTTTTGAACTTTTTATTAACAACCTCCACAGAAGCCGAAGTGTTTTCATATAAATTTCCACCTTATTTGATGTAACTTTTCAATTGGAACTATATGTCTAGGTGCAACATTTAAGAAAATAAATTCCTGTTCCCCTTTTTGAGATACTCTGTATATTTTACCGTAAAATATTTTATTGAAAATCTATCCTTATTGATTTAATCATAGAGCTTTATCTTATTTTCTTTTTGTGAGTGTTACTTACTTTTTCTTAAAATGAAATTTAGTATATATCAGTGATGGCAAACCTTTTGAGAAGTGGGTCAAAATTTGTTTATCTTTTTTAATACTAGCCTCTGCACTTAGTCAGTGAAGTCACTTGAAAAGTGGGGGGAGGGTGTGGTAAAAGGATACTAATCATTTTGAGCTGGTGCATCCCCATTATATGATGTAATAAATATGTGCACCAAGTTTATGACTGACTATCATGACTCATACACAGGTGCAGCGATACGATAGAAAATCAGTTAGATATCTTCCACATGGAAATATTATTATATAAATTGAACGTTAGATATTATACTTTAATATTTTCGATTGTCGGTTCTCTCTTTTATGATATAAAAAATAAATTTATGAAAATTAATGCGTGGGTCACACACACACATTTAAAAAGCTTTCGTGGGTCACAGATTCGCCACCACTGGTATATGTCTACAACAAAATTGCAGATCTGTATCAAATTTTAGACAAAATTTATCAACAGGAAGTCTGTCCATTCATGTGCCCCAAAATGTAACAAACTAGATAGGTGAAATTTAGCATATGGTTTTAGCAGCCAAATTGTGATTTTTATCAAATTTCGGACTGGATCCATCAACTTGCTGATTGCCTGCCGAATGTGTGTCTACGATTATGATAGCTGAAAAACGTAAGCTAAATGAATGAATTTTAGTATGTGATCTTGACAGCAAATTTGTATATTTGTTTCAAATTTAGGACTCATTCAGTTAAAAGAAAGTGGGGCAAAATGCATTCATGATATTCTTTGCTGTATAACAAAGGTAAACATGCTATGTTGTGGAATTTTACGAGAAAGTTGATAGGAGAAACACTTCTGCTATTTCTATACAGGTGTGATTTTAAGCAAGAAAAAAAAAACACTTTCAGTTATAACATGTATTGTTACTGAAGAAGTGCATCATGATTTTGATTGTGTGTATTTTTTCTTTCAATTTCATTCTATCTTTACAATATTTTTATTCAATTATTTTCACCATGCATATCAGCTTGCAGCATCTGTCCATCATTGAACTAGTGGTAACTTATTTTTAACTTCATTCCTAATTTATTTTGTAACAGACACTTTATTGAAGTTAGAGACTGCCTTTTTAAAGGCGTGTGTGTCTACGATTACGATAGCTGAAAAACGTAAGCTAAATGAATGAATTTTAGTATGTGATCTTGACAGCAAATTTGTATATTTGTTTCAAATTTAGGGCTCATTCAGTTAAAAGAAAGTGGGGCATTTTGCCCCACTTTCTTTATGTGTTTTGGGAGAAATGATTTGATGTTTTATTATTCATAAATATGTGTAATATTGGTTATTTTTAACTAGTGAAAATGTTATCGTGCTCATTATAATGTGAAATGTTATATTCTAATCTATTCAATTATATAATTCTATTTTTTAGAAATCTGGTTTTGATATTGAGGTATATGATAAAACTAAAAAGAATGCATCTAAGAACATTTCTAAAGCACCCACTTCCCAGGAAGAGTCTTTGCCATCTACTTCACATGAAGAAATTATTCCTTCTACCTCCGATGTCCATCCTATTCCTTCTACATCTAAAGCTCCTGTTCCTTCTAAGTCAAAGACAAAAGTGGTTACTGCATCAACTAATTCAAATTCTTCTGTATCACAATCAAAAGGCAAAACAAATACCCCTAAGCATAGTAGTGATGCATCCCCAAGTAGTACTGGGTGAGTAATTTCTTGAGTACATAATGTTGAGTTAGTTTCAAGAGTGTGATGGTTAACATCAAGCATTAAAAATGTTTATATATTTTCTATTTCCTTTTTAGATCTTGTGAAACCAAACAGTCAGAGATTTCAAACCATTCTGGAACAAATTCACAAATACCTAGTATCAGTGATGTTGCATCTGAAAATCAGAAACAATCTGAAACCAGTAATTCCTCCAGTTCTGTAGCTAATTTAAATAATGGGGACATTAACCATTCAGACTCCATCTCAAACCAGTCTAGTACAGAAATGGATAAAGATTTATCTTCTGTAGAGAACAGTAAAATGAATTGTAAATCTAAAAACATGTCAGTCTCTAAGAAAAAACATCTGCTCAAACGAGCTGTGGTTAATCGCAAATCAACAAGATCTTCACTTAAGGATGATGCACCTTCTCCTTTGTGTTCAGAATATAGTAAACAGAATGGTGTACTACCTTCTAGTCCAAGTACAACCAGTGTTGATTCTCTCTATCCATCAGATTATGAAAATGTGATCAAGCCATGCTTTGTGGTTCTACGAAGGCTTGAAGACTCTCCTTCTGAAAATTTAAATGGAAATCAAAACGGCAGTGTTTCCTTTAAAAGAAAACATAATTCTATAGATTCAGAAGATTACTCTTCAAACCAGGGGTCATCTGCTGGCAGTCACTTGAGTGAAGAAAGTCCACGAAAAAGAGGCAGACCACCTAAAAAGGATGGCAAAACAAATCAGGAATTGTCTACACTGCCTACAAACAAAAGGTAAGGGCATTTGTAAACTTAAATGTAATTGAAATGGTAATTAAGTACAAAAGTTATCTAAAAAGCTCATTATTTAAATTTTACTGACACATATATACACTGGTGTAAAAAAATTAAGGAAAATTTTGTAAAATGTGAGAAATTTGCAATTAATATGAAAACTATGCTTGAAAATCAGTTCTGGCGAATCGTGTGACATTTAATCGAGTATCATACACATTTTTCAGTGAAGATTCAGTCACGAGGGCAATTAGGGGAGCCGCCAGAAAGGGATGAAGGCGAAAATAGAGTTTGACCCATCTTGTTTCACAGAGAGCTGATAACGAGATGTAACTTTTATCGAAGGTTATGGTTTAATGTGCATAATATTTACATGCATTTTCGTAAGCATAGCACAAATATTCGGGAAGATATAAATGTTTCATTAAAAAATCCCAAATTTTTCCGCATGTGTTTTGATTATAACATGCAGAGTTTTCATTCAAATTATTCGAAATTTGCAGAACACTTGGCAATATGTTACAGAAATATTGTATTAAACTTTGAATTAAATACGTTGAATATTACAGGTATTAAATAATTTTCTACTGCGCATGTGCGAGACGCAGCAGAATTTTTCTTTCATAACTTCAAAGCCAGATATATATAGCAACTTTAAAAAAAAATTCCAGTTGAATCCCGCTAAAATTCAGAAACCTGTCGGCATTTCAGTGAGGTGAATTTAAATTTCTCTTTGAGAGAAGCTAAGTGATGAGGGTTCTTGTACAAACTAATATTTTTTAAATTTGTATCTTCGAACAGTAACATTGATTTTAGGAAAATTGAATATCATGAATACCAACATCATGTACACTTATAAATTAAATACATTATTTAAATTGCATTTCTTCGAATACCATTCGAAGATTAATGTTTAGAAAATATCAGTTTGTGCAAGAACCGTCATCATTTAGCTTCTCTTCAAGAGAAATTGAAAATAACCTCACTGAAATGCCAATATCCGCCTGAATTTTAATGGGATTCAACTGGAATTTTTTTTAAAGTTGCTCTATTTATCTGGATTTGAATTTATGAAAGAAAAACTCCACTGCGTCTCGCACATGCGCAATAAAAAAGTATTTAGTACAAGCACTCATATTTCCTCTAATATTCAACGTATTTACTTGAGATTTTAATACAATACTTCTGAAACATATTGTCGAGTGTTCTGCAAATTTTGTATAATTTGAATGAAAACTCTGCATGTTATAAGCAAAACACATGTGGAAAAATTTGGGATTTTTAACGAAAACCTTTATATTTTCCCAAATATTTGTGCTGTGTTTATGAAAATACATTTAAATATTTTGCACATCAAAAATAACAGATAAAAGTTGCTTCTCGTTATCAGCTTTCTATGAAACTCCATTTTCGCCTTCATCCCTTTCTGGTGGTCCCCCTAATTGCTTGCATGACCGACTCTTCACTTCAAAATGTGTATGATACTCGATTGAATGTCACACAATTCTCCAGAACTTATTTCGAAGCATAGTTTTTGAATTAATTGCAAATTTCTCGCATTTTACGAAATTTTCCTTAATTTTTTACACCAGTGTACATTAGATTTTGATGTTAAAACTAATGAGATGAAAATATGAAGTAACGAGAGCTGGCTTCTTGGTACATAGATAGTCTTGCTTAAAAGAAATCATAGGTAATATTAAATTGTAGATTTTTAAGAAAAATAAGTGGAATATTTTACATTTGATTTTATATGCATTTTATGTTTTCTTTAAAAGCAAATCTATCAAAATTTAATCTCACTAGAGATAATTTGCAGTTTTCTTAAAATGCCTCATTGATTCAAACTGATATAGTTTTGCCTTAATCCTGATTTTGATCTCCGTAGTAAACCTGACATCTACAACTGATATTAAAAATATTGATTTATCTTTCGATATTCTTGCCAGATTTCAAAAAATTCTTTTAAGAAGTCTATAATCTGCTAATAAGCTTGATTGACTTGATACACTACATTTTATTTTTATATAATTATTGTATAATTCTGTATATTATAATTATCTACTAAGAAAATTTACAATTTTTCACAAGAAGTACATAAGCCTAATTAATTTCTAATTCCTCATAAGCCATCAACTAAAATTCATTCATTTAATCATTTTACATTATCTGTTTAGAAAATTTACTACAGCTACTATCAGTTTAATTTCCCAAGTCGTTTTATATATTAAATGTATTTATAATTGCATACAATTCTTTCTGGTTTTTAAAGTTACTCAGGAGAGTAATCTAGTTACATTAATTCCTTATTAGTTTTCCTTTGTAAAATTGTATACTTTTTGCAGTCTAATTTGGAAACATTTTATTATTTTTCAGTTATTCATTCTATTTGTTCCACATATTTTTTTTTTCTGTTTGAGTTATTTTAATATATTTTCAAAATTCCAAAACTTATCAAATCATTTACAAATTGTTTCTATATTAGATATTCTTAGTTTTCACCAACCTGTAATTAGGGATGTAACGAATATTCAGCAACTATTCGGTGTTCGGTCCTTTTGCCGAATAGTAAGCAGATATTCGGCCGAATATATTCAGGCTTTTAAATACACATTTAACAAAGAATATTGCAGAATTACATTTCAGTATATTTATTATCAAAAAATCTCCTAACATTTACCTAATTTTAAGTTGCATAGGTATATTTATTAAAATTACATAATTTATCATTGCAAAACCTGAAATTATTATGCAAGAACAATAATTTTTCAGTATTTTCAGGGGCAAGTCTGTTTGGTGTGGTTTCATACATGTATAATATCAACTAGGGATGTAGTGAATATTAGGTATGAAGCCTATTCGGCCCTTTCCCGAATATTCTGTCTGGCCGAATGCTAAACAGATATTCAGCAGAATAAAATGTTTTTTTAAAAATGTTGTTTAAATATATTTAATAAAGAATATTGCGGAATTATATTCCGGTACATTTATTAGAATGAAAAATCTAAAATTTATCCAATTTTAAGTTGCATAACACATAAGTGTATTTAATAATGTTGCCTATCATTTATAGAAGTGTGTTCCATGTGGTTTAATATATATTACCAGCTTCAGAAAATAAACAGCCACTGTATATTGATTGCAGGCGCTGAAAGATAATTTCTCTCTAAATTTGCTAACCTTGGAAATTTTTTCTGATTTTTTTTTTTACGCCAATAAGTGGAAACTGCATCCTACCTATTAGAAGTTCTTTATCAAAATAGGAATTTACTTCTAGTAGAATTAAGGTATTTAAAATATTGCAAATATATTAACATTTTTTAAATATACAAATAAAAACTCAATTTTATTTAATCTTGGAATATTTTTCATTTAAAATTTGAAAAATATTAGAATTACAATCAAAAGTGAAATGTTTTTAAAAATTTGGTATTCGGCATGAAATTTGGCCGAATATTTGGTTATTTGGCCAGATCATTATTTGTTACATCCCTACCTATAATATGCAGGTCCAACTGAAAATTAAGTTTTCGGTTAGTGCATAATCAACTACATTGGAGGTTCTTTTTTTCTCATTATCAAATATTAATAAAAACTATGCTAATCACATAAAAGTCATTATGCATATTTTCTCTTATTGTTATTATTTTCAAGAAGGAAATTCACATCAACTTCTACAAATTCAGTTCAGAGTTTAAGATCTAGCAGTAGAACTGCTGTTAACTCCTCTCTCAAGTCCAGTCCTGCAAAATCTGTTGTCAAAAATGGAAGACTCCTCAAAGAGAAAAAGTCTCCAGTAAAATCAAAAGTTAATAACAGTCATTCCTCAAATTCAAAGAAGATTAATTCCATTGCATTGTAAGTATATATTTCTAATTGGCCACTTTTGATGACCAGCTTGTTTGCCAGGAGTATATTAAATCTCTGATGCATAATTTGATATTCATGTTTTTTTTTTAACAAGGTAATTTTAAACTTCAAACTGGGATAAACATTTAACCCATGTTCTTTTAGTAACCTTGCACCTGTTCTGTTCATTGTCTACATGAATGTCCCTAATGGGGTCAAGGAACATCTAATTGCATGTTGTCGGCTCTGATTTCACTTTTTTATTCATGATTTGAATGTTGAAATCAAATGCACAACATTAAAATGGCACTGCACATTTTGCATACTTATCTTTATCAGCATACTCTTTTTATTAGCATGTTAGCTGGATTGAAACATGCTGATAAAAAGAATTAAAACACAGCAATCATAATCATTCAGCTTACTAGATATATTTCCTAATAAACTTACTAACTTAGAGAGTTTTGCTTACAGATGTCACAGAAAAATAAGAGGAAATTATGTGGCAATTTATTTCATTGAAGAGATAGGATTTTTAAATTTTCAGATGGTGTAAAATTATTTTTGTGCTGTAATATTTTTGGAAATTATTAAGCAAAAATTCCAAAATTTTGCAATTTTAGTTAATTAAAATTTTAAAAAAAACAGCTCCGAGGTTCATATTATCATCCCCCAAAGTATGTGAGTCCCAAATTTTGTAACTCTAGGTTCAGCAGTCTGCCTTTAGAGCACCAACACACTCACAGATTTTCTCCTTTATTATTAGTAGAGACTTAGCATTTAAATGACATAGCCTTTATTGAAAATTTAAGATGGAATTTTATGTTGATTTCTGGCCATATCACACATTATTATAAAATATGGTTGACAATTATATTTTAATTCTTTAATTAAAGTTATTTTAAAATGATTCTGTTGCATAATGCATTTAAATTTGCCTTTGTACCTATATATGTTTACTTCTCTATAAAAGTAAAGCCGGAACCTGTTTTTTGATACTGTTCATTTAAAGACTGAAAATAAAGGTAAGAAATATTTGTGGAAAATCATAAATAACCTTAATAAAATCTCATGATCAAATTATATATACACCACTATTTTTAAGAACTAAAGGTCAGGATGAGCTGTAAATGGCAGGCTTCTGAAATTTCTCTCTGTCTTGAATTGCTGTTTCTGACTTTTCAATTTTCGGTACAAAACTATTGTTAACCATATCAAGAAAAAATCATTTACCCAATTCATGAAGATGTCAGGCAATCATGTGGTTATAAAAAGGATTCTCTCAAGCTTAAGACATTTTAATGTCTCTCGCAGTGTATTGGAATCAGTTCTATTCTAAAAATTGGATTTCAAAGGAGTCTCTCTAGCTATTTCAGTTGTAAGAAGAAGAAACTCTTCTGTGTCTTACTTCATTGCAGACAATTTTCTGCAACAGGATCAAAAATATTTGTAACTAGATTGCGCAAAATATCTATCTATATAAGCAGTATTGCATGTATTCCTCACAACTGCTACACATCACCTGGTCCAGACAGCAAAGGAGGTCTGCCAGAGTGTCTACCCACCTGAAAAAGTCAGGGGACTTTGCATTTTTCTTGGTGAAAACCTGGAAAAAATTTTTAAGTAAAGAAATTCAATTTGAAAAAAATTATTTTCCTTTTTTTTTTTCACAACAACTTGAGACTGCTAGAAGAAAGTATGTTCCCTTCCTTAAACCAGTTCTCCATACCACCTATTGTTCACTACAACACATTTCAGTCTTCCCAGAGCCTGACAAAACCCCTCTAAGTCAGGCCCGGTGCACACCATTGAATTCATGTCTTTGAGGCTATAAAAATAACAATAGTAACCCCCATTCCCCTGTGAAGCCACAAAGGAGGCACATGGGTTATTATTGTTATATTTTACTGCTCAAGGACGCAAATCGGCTGGTGTGCACCAGGTTTCAGAATCCACATTGCTCCACTCCCTGGGGCCGCCACCCACCCCCCCCCCCCCGGCGCGGCGCCCGTTGCTTCTTAAACTGACAATGAGAAGTTGTTTAGTTCTTACTTACCTATTGTAGATTAACTACTTCTTCGAAAGGGCAAACTAGTTTGCAGAGTGTACTGTTCGTTTTTATTATAACACACAGAGTTGTTTTGTTAGTATTGCTAAAGTGATTGTTAGTTTCCATATGTCTGTGGAGGTCTGTTTGTAGGCTGATGTTTAACATTTTAAATTCATTGATTTAATAACCTTTAGTTAAAATACTGTAAAATATTTTATTTATATGCTGCAAAATGTCAAAAAAAAAAAGTGTTTCATCATGATTGTTATGATAAGGAGCCTAACCCTAACTTGTCAACATGGTTGGAACCTGTTGAAAAATCTGTGTTTTGTAAAATATTCAGCCTGCGAGAAAACTTTCTCGCAATATGGTACATCAGGCAATCATTAGCTGTGAAAAAGGACCTAAACGTCAGAAAAATATTAAATTTAAAACTTCTTCAGGTACACAACTTTTTTTGACAAATTTTATGAATAAATCTCAACCTATAGTGCTTTCGTGCCTGTGAGTCAAGAATCCATGTCTGCAACCAGTGCTTATGAAAACAGAATCAGTTAAAGAGTTTACTCCAACACTGGAATTTTTAAATGAAGGAAGTTCTAAAGAAACTGTTAGTAGTTGTAAAAAAGTAATCAACAAGTACTTCCTTAATGACCAATCAACGAAAGCTGAAAAAGTGTGGTGTATTCGTACAGTAAAAATTATTCAATTAAAAATTATTTCATTAAAGTTAAATTTACCATTTTTTTCAGTCTATTATTATATTGAAATCTTAACTGGTACTTTTATAACTAGGGTTTTTTTTTTTTTTCAGGTAAAGGTAATCTATTTTTGTTAAAATACTTTTTTTTTAACTTCAAGTTTTTTTTAACAAATAGGTTATGGCTTAGGTTATAATGTTTGCATGTATAAGACATATTATTTTCACTTTTATAAATTTTTCAAGAACCAACTTGAACTAAAAATTCATTTTCATGGTGTTATCTTAAATCATTTGCTTGGGATACAAATTGCATTTTTTAATGACTCTAATAATGTAAAACATATTTAATTTTGCTTTGATATACCTTTATCTAAAAAAATATAATTTTGATTGAAAATACCTTTATTTCTCTAAAAAGTTTAGAATCCTGGTTAGTTCATGGATGCATGTCATAGTTTGGGATCGAAGTAGTAGGTCCCAACTATTACCCCTTTTGTGTATAAAATGGCTTTTGTGATTCAACCAAGCATTAAAAAAGATATTTGGAAGTTTTTTTCTTTTGGTCTAGAAAAGTCATGGAAGTTTGAATTCTTTTTGAGTAGACACCCTGGTCTGTACTCTTTACAGACTTGTTGAGATGTATTTTAAGAATGATACAGGTCATGTTGTTATCTGGAGAGAAAGTAATACCTGATGCTATTTGTCCTACACTGCTGAAAGGTATGGCTGTAGAGAGGGTAGAATCATGGTTTGGGCCAGAATCTCTGGATGGTTACACTGGCATTCATATTGACCATCATACTCTTCAGATAAACTCTGACAGCTGAAAGGTGTCAGAATGACATCCTTTATACTAACTTAAAACTGTAAGCTCTTGCTATGAATGATGACATCATCTTAATAAGTGTTTATGCTTGACCCCATTCATCTAGACCTGTCAACTTGTAACTAATAGATCAAGCTACAAAACAAGTGCCCTGACCAGCTTGTTTCGCAAATTTTCATCTTATTAAGCACCTTTGGAATTGATTAAATAGGAAGGTAGGTGGCAGCTCTCATTCCTGCTTCAAGGTTCTAAAACTTCATGAAATGAGCTTTGCTTCATCTCCATGGTCTTTGCTTCTCTTCTAGTCTCCAAGCAGGTACAGAAATGCAACATCAAGAATGCATTATGACAAACTTTTCATTGAAACCCATTTTATTTCTTTATTTTTTATCATTATTTTTAGTTCTTTTTTTTTTCCATAAAAATCTCACGACTCTTATAAATAATTATAATTAGTAAATTATGCATCATGTAAAATTGGTGTAAAATGCTATAAATATTTTTATAACAAACTTTTAAACCAAATTTCTTCAGGTGTTTTTTTTAAGTAAAACAAACAATGAGTTATGCTTTTGAGGCCAGATTGATTCTGTCTAGACGTGAAATGATTCTTCTAAGTTCCCAAATTGTATTTCACGTGTTATTTGGAATTAGCTTGTAAGCAAGCAGTTTGCTTTCATAGTACATTTGTTGTTCATTCATCTAAGTTCCGTTAAGTTAATTTTATTTTGAATGTCTTATAAAAATCATAATATATTAACAAGTCACACATTGGCTATTAACTATTTGCTGTACATGAGCAGCAAACATGTGAAATTTTAAGAATTTTTTTTTCATGGTTATTGATTATAGAGTGCTGAAATAAATGAAATTTTTGGTTCAAATAATAATTCTTTTAGGAGAGAAGAGTTGACTGCTGAAATTAATGAAATATATAATGTACAAAAGACTTCTACTAAGACTGTGAAAAGCAAACAAGCAAATGGACAACAAAATAAGAAAACTAATGTAAGTATTTTTTTAAATGGCAAATATAACTAACTGTTAAATCAAAAATTATGAATTGAAGTTTAAAAGAATTATCACCTTTTAGGGAAGGACTACTGGAAGACGAAGATGATGAAGCAGTTATGAAAGTGAAATAAATTTTTGTTTTAAATTACATTTGTATTATTCTGCTATGTGGAATGAGTAATTTGCATTGTGTGCAAACTTTTAGGTCCACTTCTTGTAAACACAAGTAATCATTTTTAAATTGCCACAATTCCATCTCATACTTTCATAATATTTTGTCACTTTATTTTGCATATCCTTCATCTTATTGAATGGAAAACCATCTGTTCCTCAAAGCATCATTTGTTTTTGTAATTTATTATTTTATGTTTTTTGGCGTATTATGTCAGTTTTTCAGAAATAACTTAACCAATGATGATTTTAATTTTCTTTCATCTACACATCAACTTCTGATAGTGCAATGTGTGTTGTACAGAATTACTACTTTTATGTGAAATTACTTGTACATCTTAGTATTATTATGCAAAGATGCTAGCTGTTTCAGATTTGTGAAAATTTTATTACATTGTAGTATGCAGTTTAATTGAAATTTAAATTGCTATTCCTTCAATTCATTAATATTTTCTGATATTCATAATATTTAACTTTCAAATGATATAAGTATTTGTATGTGTGCATCTTTATAATCACTTTATAACTGAAATTCTGTGTTCGCAAGAAAAAGTAAATTTAGTTTGTCAGATTTTAAACTAGTTTGAATTTATACATATATTCTTAATTTTTTTTTTCTTTTTTGTCAGAAATATTTTTAAATGTATGCAGTATTTGTCCAAATTCATTTGTCTTTTCTCTCTGCATTTAAATAATGGCAGCTAAATTAATTTTGATTGTAGAATCAAATTTATTTGTATATTGTGATTTGATATTTACAGCATAAAAAACCCGGCTGCAAAGCACAGTAATTTTGAAATAACACAGTGTTTATAAAAATGTTTTTGATTGTTCTTGTTTTATTTTTGGAAAGTAATTATTCAAAAAACCAAATGCAGATAAGATGAAAGTTAATGTTAATGTGGAGAGTTAAATGTAAAAGTACGTTAGTCATTCCTAGATAAATCTGTTTTTAATGATCTGTTAAATGAAAGTTACTTACTTCTTACATAAATAATTATTCATCTACATGGTGCTTCTGCTTACTTTGTGTTGTTGGGAAGATAAAAATAGTGCTTAAGAAGGTGGTGTGCAGTTGTATGCATCTTTCATTGTGAAATGCAAAATTAAACATTTTCAGTCTGATGAAATGTTTATTTTGAATATTAGTGTTCTTTGACTTTAAAAATTAGATGGACTTTTAAAGTTTTTGTTGTTTAACTGCTACATGTGAACTTCTTTGTGCATTGATTGTTTGGTTATTTGTTTTATATAGAGAATGGCTGTACAGGGATCTGTTAACACTTTTTTTAAATCTGGTGTATTTGAAGTTTTTGTTCAGATTTGTATTTTCTTGTAAAATTAGTGATATTAACATGTACATGCAATATTCATCCTTTTTTTTTTTTTTGTGTGTGTATATATTTATATATATATACGTATGTATGTGCTAAGCTGTCCTAGAGAATTCAGCACTTTTTAATTTGTGTTCCTTTCTTTGCATTTCTGCAGGATAAATTTGGTAAGAGGTAAAAAAAAATTCCTTTTTTAATTTTTGAAATACAGTAACATTTATATAAATTTTTGTTTACATGTAATAAAACCAAATTTGCAACTGCTTTTAGGTCACATATTTAATGGTAAAACAAAGAGTAAAATATATAAATTCCAAAAAAAAATCTTATGTAAATTGAATCCAAATTCTTATTAATTTCACTCATAAGTAATGATTAGCATAATCTGTAATTATACATTTCTTAAATTTGATCATGGGCATTATCCAAATGAATGGAAAAGAGTGTGTTTAAATTAGTTCCTCCTCAATTCTATGTTTTTTTTTTTTTTTTTTATCTGTATTCAGTGTTTCAGGAAATATGTATAATATTTTATTTATGATCATAATTTCAGATTTTTTTCTATAATTGTCTGGTAATTTATTTATTGCTTTAAAACACTTGTTAGCTTTTAAGAATGAAGGCATAATTTTTCTTTAAATTTAAAAAGGGCTTTTTTTCAAACATCACTTTGTTTACAGTTATAAAACTTTTCAAAAGTCGGTCATTTAATTTTTGAAGTGTTGACACATTATTTTCGAATAAATAAGATTTGTGCAATTTTAATTGCAAATCTGATTAAAAGTATTAATTTTTTATAAGTGCCTAGCATATTTTTTCAACTTGGGTTAAAATATTCATTAATATGTTATTTATTTTTAAAATGTACTAAGCAATATGTAATGGTATTTATTAAAAGACATTTCATGGCATTCCTCTTTGAATTGTTGCTGCATTTAAAGAAATATGCTGCATTTTGTTGGTTTTTGGTTGCCTTGCTCAAGTCATTGCAACATGCTTAATTTTAATTCAAATACTTAATTTTCATATATTATTTATTTTCAACTTAGTGCAGTTTTATTGGATAGTGAAATGATCAAATGGCCGTTAATAACAGTGATATTGTTCTATTCTCCAAATCAGAAAGAACTCTTTTTGAATGGTATGGAAAAAAGAGCAGTACAGAAATGAGTTACTTTTTTAAAAAATTCCAGATATTCTTAACTGTTTCAAATGGTTCTGTTACAAAATTAAGCTTATCAAATTTAGTAATCAGTAGCATGATTTCTTAATTCTGTTTTCTCTCGTTGGTTAATAAATTAAAATTATGTTAAATTATGTTGCATACTGTCAAATTAATACAACTAAAAAAGTACTGAGCATGTATTTTAAAAAAGATATTTTAAAATCGGAAAATTCCATTTACTAATTATAAGGACAAAAAAAAATGAAGTTTTATGGTGCTAAAGTACCTTGTATGTAATATTTTATAAAAAGCTTGTGCTTTCCTACATTGTTTCACTTTGGTTAACTTTTCGAAATTTGATCTTTTATTTTTAATGATGCTATAAAAATTCACTTTTTTAGTGAAGCAAGAAATAAATTTCCTCTGAATCTTTATTAATCGTCATAAATTCTGAAATGTTTAAATAGGTTCTGTTATGAAATTGAGCTCTTAAAATTTTTCTTATCTATTGCATAATTACAGTTGATTTCTTAATTAATTCTGAAAATGGATTCATATTGAAGTACAAAATTTTTAGAAAGCCCTTTTAAGTTATATGGAAATGTTTTCAATGTATGCTGAAAATTTGGAAGAGCTTGCTACTGCTTCTAAATTTTTAATTTATGGGATAACGTAATCCTTTGACCTGTTGCAAAAATTTTACTCTTTTCTTTTAAATTATAAATTACTTTAGTTAAATTCATTCGTAAGCTTAGAATTAACAAAATTATGCATTTGCAAATTGGTGCCTTCACATACTTTAAACTGAACTTGATGTCTTTGAAATGTCTTGAAAATGTTCTTGTTTTATGTGCATTGATTAACAAATATTCATCAGATCATTGTGTACATTGTTTCATGTCACTGTTTATTAATTTCCTGAAGTATATCTTTATATACTAAAAAATAAAGAATTTTAAAATTTTTAATTTTTCTGTTAGATTAATTTTTGGCAGCTACATTTACATGGACTCTGTATCTCCTATAAAGAAAAAGAGCTAATTAATTAATGAAAATTGAATTTTATTTATAATTAAATTTTCCTTGATAGAAGTATATCCTGATAAATTTACTAATATTGTATACTATATTGGGCATTTTGGGTAAGCGTTTAAAATTCTAATTTTCAGCCTCGTATTCTTTAACCCTTCAACCGGCTGGAACGTAGAAAGTCGCTCTCTGATGACTATTCTAAAACCGGCTCCGTCGCAGAAAGTCGTTCTTCGATTATTACTCTTAAAACCGACTCCGGCGTAGAAAGTTGCTCTCTGTTTATTACCCGAAAACCGGCTCCGAAATATTTGCGTTCACCATGTAGCTACAGAGAGGCCGTTTTCAAAGCATTCAGCTGAAATATTTTTGCCGTTCAAAGGGTTAACCCTTTCTGGGCTGTGTATTTCTAATAGTTGATACAGTGGTATAATAAAATAACTTTGGGATTGAGATTAATTTCAGAAAAGAAATTCATTTGGCTTTATTCAAAGACATTAATTTTTTGTTAATTAATTTCATTAATTAAAAAGTTGAAACACTTTTTTATGTTGGGGGAGGGAAGAAATTGGAATGTATAGGATTTTGTTTCATTGAAAAATTTGATGAGAACTCGAAAATAGCTTGCCTTGTATGCTTAAAAATTGATGAATTTGGTGGTAAATAAACTTACCACGGCCCTATAAAGAGTTAAATGAAATAAAACTGTATAAATAGTTATTTCTGACATGAAATAATTTCCTCTTTACATTCAAACCATTTTGACCAATTTTGGCTTAGTTTTTTTATTCTTAAATTTAGCTAATTGTTATTTTTCATAAACTTTTTTTATTAACATATTTTTCATAAGTTATCACTGAAATTAATACTTGTTGCTATTATAATAATATTCTTTCTATGTTGGTTAAAAAAAGTTAACAATGATGGAAACCAACAAATATCAAAAATTGGATTTTATTTTCTTTCTATAAATGATCTGAATTTTTTAGATTGCAGAAATTTTTATAATTCATATATTTGAATCCAAAGTGTTGGTCTGTTGACTTAAAGTTGAGAAGTATTAAAATGCCATGTATGCAAATGGATAATTAGAAGAATTATCATTTAAAACTTACAAGTTACCAAACCATTGAAAATAAAATTTCTAGTAGTATTGGGTCATCCCATAAGTAATGCAGGAATTTTTAATACTTTTTTTCAAGATTAAAATAAACAAAACTCTTTATATAAATTATATTCATTTTTTATACAATTCTTTATGGTTTTCTTTCAAGGCCACTCTTCTAAAATTTGTCTTTGATGAAAAATATTCCTCCAGTAACATTCTGACATTATCTATAGAATTCATATTTTTCCTTTCAAATTATTTAGGGACTGTGCAAAATGATAATCTGATGGGAGCAATGTCCAGCGAATATGGTTTATTTAGTCATTCTTGCTTTATGTTGCTGAGCGTTGTCCTGATGAAACAACATTCTTCATCTTGAAACCAAAAACTGTTGTTTTTCTTCAAGCCCTTACTAAATCCACTCAAACTACTTGCAGTAGATTTCCTTTGTTATCTCTTGATTTGGTTTTATAAGTTCAAAGTAGACTGTGCCTTTCATACCCTGCCAAAGAGATAATGCCTTCTGTGGGCGAATACCTTCTTTATCGTGTTGTGTCAATGTTTCTCCTTTCCCTACTTATTTGGTGCCTTGGCTTGACAAAGTTCTAGCTGCATCCAAGTCAGTTTTGTGAAAAAGGATTTTAAAGTTTTCACCCATTAACTTTTTGATTATGATCTAAATTAATATTTAATAGTCACATTGAAAGGCTTTTATTTTAAAAAAAATATATTTTTTTAACCTTTGTTTTTGAGCATAGCAAAATGCAGTTGGAACCTTGTTCTAAACAGAAACAGCTTTTGCAAAAGAGACATAGTTGTAACTGCACACAGAACTTTATCAAAGTAACATTTTTATTATATAAATTACAATGGTGTGGTACAAAGTTCTAACTCAATTCAAAATTTAATGAAAAAATATTACATAACATTTTTTATCTTGATAAATGGAATTGTACCATTACTAGGTGTATTAAAATTGTAACATGGCATTATAATATTCCCTATCTTGTGTAGGCATGAAGGGAAATGCTGCCTTTATATCTTTCTTTTTTTTTTATTACTTATTTCTTTTGCAGCTTTTTGAACATTATGTGTTACTTGAAACACACTCAAACTGCAGTTTTCTGAGGTCTTTTTCTGTTTGATATGTTTTTTCGAGTCCCTCATAGATGTCTCAGCCAACTTGATATTTTCAGAATTTTCTGATTCAAATTTGTTGTGCGATGTTTTGAAATTCACCGTGTACAGGGTTCTGGTAAATTTCAAAACTGCCACACTAGCGAATGGTATGATCTTATAATTTAAAAGTTTTGCTGTTCCTTAGAAATCTTTCAAGTCATCAGGCCGCATTTGTATGACACAATATGTGTCTTGGATTGACTAGTTTTAAAATTCTAATTAATCCAATTTGAGAATAGAAGTCATTTTTGTTCATGGTTTTTTTAATGTTGTTGTGAACGCTGTCAACTTTTTGGACGCATGGAAATCATTCTAAGGAGTACTTCATTGTAACTAATTTTACTTGAGGATTATCCTTGAGAAAATGTAAAACTAGGTTTGAAATGATTGAATTTCGATTTTTGGGGACACATGAATCCGACCATGTTATCAACTCATTTATGTCATTTTCCGCAGCTAGCACAGTCGGTATTTTGTGAAAAGCGCTAGTAATGTCATTACCGGTGCAGCCAGATAAATTTCCACTCCGCAAGGCACAATATACTTGTTTAGTAGGCGTGTAGTACACAATCAAATTGTAGAAGTTTAATTTTCTCAGGTAAAAAAAAAGAACTAATATTAGCATATGGAGTTGATATTACATTTTATAAGTCAAATAGCAATACAGACAAATCTTTGTTTTTCTTTTCCTCGTTCCTAACTTCTCACATATTCATTTTTGACTTCTAATGCACTCGTACTCAAATTTAATGTCACCTATCAGTGTCTGAGTTTGTTTTGCCACTTTGAATTTCTCACAAACGTCACATCTATCGCTTTTTGGGGAGTGAAATCCAAGGTTAAACTCCATGATAAAAATTCTGTAGTACATCGATTTTCTAAACTGCAGTTATTTTTTCAGAGAAACACTGTCTAAGGTACAATTCATGCATTTTCCCAATATTCAGGTGAGAACCCAAATATTCTCTTTTGGTATGTCCACTGAAGTAACGGGACTCTTCTATGGGGATGCATTTTCTGTATTTTTTTACTGAAACTGGGTCTTCTTTGGGTTCTCCTCTACTATTTCCATTCTTTCCTCTTTGATCCTGGGTTGGTGTGTTGGTTTTTACATTTTTAGTTGAATGTGTGGTGTACATTGGCTTTTGCAATATAGATAATGTTGCAAAGCAGAAAGACTTGCAGACCTGTATTTTCTCTCCCTTCACAAAAAAATAAACACCTTCAAGAAAACTTCCTTCTCGACTTTCACTAACTGTGCCGCTGAATAAATCGGGCAAACTTTCTAGTTCCCACAATTCATTTTCCACATTGCTATGATAAAGGATTTAACTTTATTCTATTGTAAAACAGTATACAAAACTTGTATAATGATCTCAAATCCCCAATAGCGTCCAAACAACCAACCACAGGCTGCTTAAATAGTGGCACATCTTATCAGTGGTCATAGCAGAAGCAGATAAAACCTTGTCAAACTAAAAAGTATAAATATTCTTTGCAGTGATAGAACAATGGCACACTAGTAGTTCATTTATTTACCACTATAATTCAGCTAGAGTCAGTTTGTTGTATAGATCTAGCTTAGTATAAAAGCATGAACCCATAATCGCATTTTGGTGAAAATGTCAGTTAGAGCCTTGTCAAACCAACAGAGTGTATTGTCTCTGATGCTTAATGTTGTAAAGAACCCATTTCTCATCATTATTCAATCAAAAAAAATGTTCATTCCTTAGACGTGACAGCAAAGAAGAGCACACATTCACTCTCTGTATGCAATGAGACTAAGTTTGTGAGGAAGCCATTGGCCCAATTTGCTGGCTTTTTCGATTGCAGGCATGTGTTGTTGAATGACTGAGTGACCAACTCAAAGCTCGTTCCTCAACAGTTATGGTAGGATTTTTTTCCACTAGGGTTTGCAGGATGTACTTATCAAGCTCTACAGATCTTCCAGGAAGAGTCTCGTCTTCCAAGGCTATCAAAACGAAATATTATGCCATGCTTTTGTTAAACCAAAATTTCAATTGCTTCAAGATGGTTTCCTCCAAATGGGGTGTCTGTTATTTAGTTTCAGCCTATATGTAGTATCATTGCACCTCCACATCTAATTTCGTATAGCCCTTTTTATTGTATGAGTTTATTATTAATTTGCGTTAAAAATTTAATTTGAAATAAAAATGGGTGGTAATTACAATAATTATTTTCGAATCTGAGGTATTGGAAAATCTTGGCCGAAATTATTTTCATATAGTTCACAACAGTTTCAAAATTAGTTATCTCGAAGTTAATTTTGAGATAATTGTGTGCGAGTTTTCGTCATTTGTACTGAAGAGCATATACTGTTTTCTTTAGTTCCCTATTTTGAAACAGTTGCAATTTCTAGAGGTTTTTTTTTTTTTTTTTTTAATTATTATTATCATTGAATTGATTTGTAGAACCGAAGTTGGTGTTTGATCAGTTTTCAATATTTATCCGATAAATTAAGCATCTTAGCTTAATGGTTATAAATTTAATATCAAATGTACCAATATAATCGTGCCATAACTGGACAAATTTTGAAATAACTTTATTTTTCCTGATTGAATATTAAAAAAATATTGATTTTAGTAAGAAAATATTCAACGAAGTAACGCTGGGTAATAATTAAACAAAAAAAAATCCATTTCTCTTAAGTTATCATCTTAACAGACACAAAAAGCATCACATCTAATTTTGTCAATGTTGATGGAGATAAGACAGTGAAATCGAGGCTAAAATATTGTCATGCTACGGGGGGGGGGGGCTCAGACTAGAGGTTCGTCTTCACAGAGTAATGGATAGGATATTGTGATTTATTGACGTAAGAGCCAGTTTGGCTATTCTGGCCAAACACATGGTGAACATATAAGCTCACAGTAGCCTATAAATTATGACTAAAACACTTGTAAGTTCCTTATGTTGACAAAAATGGTTAAAAGGAAGTAGTACATAATGAAATTAATCATATATGATTTATAAAGCCAATCGACTGCAGGAAACAAAAGACATTTGAATGATGATTTTCTCCCACAAAATCTTCAAAATATAAAACTGGAGCATTAAAAAATGTTAGATGCTGAATAATAAAAAAAATGGACATTCAGTTAAAATATGAACAACTGAGTAAGGCACGTGGCATGAAATACATATGGGTGCGGTTTCGTAAAAAGGAAATGGCTATCTCCAATATGGAGACCAGTCAATATAATATACTTTTGCAGGACTGGAACATTAGGCTACCTGCAAAGTGTGGGTTTTAAGGAATGTAATTTGTTATTTTGTTCCAAATCTCCCTGTCATTACCATATTTTATAAATATTCTTTCTGACGGAGCGGACAAAGGGGCCTCTGTTTGCTGCTAACTGAAATTGCTATCTGGGTTGTGGCAAACTCCGGAATTAGCGTTCCTATCTCGAAAACGGTACAAAATAGGGGGAAACTCTCAGTTACAAAGTTGTAGAGCGTTATCGATTTATTACAAAAAAGACTCCTTATGCTCAGTAACACGGAGAACAGAACGCTTAAAATGCACATTTGTTTGTTCACATTTTCCGAAATTCTGACGTCATAAGAAAAGAACAAAAGGAGAAAATGTTGTTTTTCGAACAAAAAACGACACCATTTTTACTTTTTCCTGTGTAAACTGGACGCTGTATAATTTTAACAAGTGGAATAACTTTCCTCTGTAATTCAAAGAACAGGTTAATGCGACTTTTCCGCCAACATTGCAGAACTTTCGGTGAACTGTTGCTTGTGCTAGCGCACCAACTATAGGCTAAAACGTATGCAAAGTAAAATTTAAACAAGGACTCGAATCTGTATTGTAGATGACGGAGAAACTTTGAACACCAAAAATAAAGGTATCTTGTGATAACTAATTATTTTTCTTTATAACTTTTTTTTTTGACATCACGGTTTCGGAAATCGTGAATAATCAAATGTGCATTTAAGCATTCTGTTCTTGGAGCTTCTTACAAGCTGTATTTTTGTAGTAAATCGTTAAAGCTCTACAACTTCGTAATTGACACAACCCCCTCTATTTTCGTACCGTTTGTGAGATAGGAACGCTAACTCCGGAGTTTCCCACCAGGTGGCGCTGTAAGTGTTCTCATCGCATAGCGCAGAGACGTTTTACTCTACCTAGACATTACTTTCATGACTATAGCTGCTGTCGTTCTTAAGTTGGGGGCCTTATTTAATTGGGCACCCTGTATATAACAAAAATCTATATTTATAAAAGGCAATGTTTGTGTGTGTGCGCGCGATATCCAGACGAATCTATTGCACTTACAGCCTTGAAATTTGGCACACAGGTAGTCTTAATGGTGACTCAATGCACCTCGAAGCTGGAATTTTAAAATTTTATCTAGAAAACTTTTTATTTAATATTTTGTGTAATTTTTAGCACTAATTTCTCAATAGCATGTCTTCAGATATTGTACGAAAGAAAATAGATACACCATCGGAGAGAGCAAACGATTTCCGTTCTAATAAAGTTAGTTTTGAATTTCTAACGTAATTTACTGAATTTTGAGAAATTTTTAAATAATAGTCAAGTTTTGCCATCGAAATTTTATTTTTGTTTTTAAATTTGCTGCATCCGATGTTCTAATAACATTAATATTTTAAATTTTTTTCAGCTTATAACTAGAGCGGTTCTGTCGGATTTAAAACAAGAACGGTTAAAATATCTTTTCCCGTTTTTTTTTTTGTTTTGTTTTGTTTTTTTATTAATTTTTTCCTCGTCAGTTTGAAAGTTATTTTTCTCTAGCGAGCTTCCTCCTGCGACACTTTTCCGGAACGTTGCTGGCAATTTCATTAGTTGACGGTGCAGAGCGCAGGTGACGTCATAACTTTCAATTGAATGACTTTGATTATTATTTTCGGCAGTATCTTAACGTATTTATTCGTCTCGCATGCTTTGCTTACAGTATAATAATGATTTTCACATTGCAATTTTTTAATATTGTTTTGGATTAACGTACTCTGTACTGTTTTTCTACAGCTAAAATGTCATTATCGCGAAGAAACTAAGCGGAAAAATCAATGTGTTTCTTTTGTTTTCAAAACTTTTTCATGTCATTGCGGGTGGTTTTTTTATTTTGTTAAGTCTTGATTGCACGGGCAACGCCGTGCGCGTACTGCTAGTTGTAAATAAAATTCAAACCATTCATTATTTCAGAAAATCTTTTATTCATGCGCTTTTGCAATTGTTACGGTTTGTGATAGTATAAATTTTCTTGGGAAATTAACTCAAAAGCAGAATTTTCACTTTAATATACATTGCATTTCTGAAATATTTTATCGCACCTGCTTCAAAGTAATATTTTTATAAAGCGTGACAACAGATAATTAATTTCAGGTTTGTTTGTATTGTGTGTGAGAATTATTTTCGTCCTTTCTTCAAGCATTTAATCTCATGCTTTCCTGCCATTTTAAAATTATAAGGCATGAAAACGCTTTCAAATTTTTGTATATTGCATTATAAGTAATTTTTTATTAAAATTTTGCTTAGACTTAAAAGTACAGTACTGCCCCCAAACTTGAATTTCCTCAAGTGATAACTCATCAAATTTGATATTATAAACTAGAAATTACAGCCTGAAATTAGGAATTACAAAAAGGCAATTGTGTTCGGGAAAACTAACTAATTTTTAAATTTTGTTTTCTACCTCCTATACTCCCGGGTCTTTTAGATGTCTATGAATTTTTTGCCGCCTCACTTTTTGTACCCACTGGTTCACACGGTCGTCCAGCATGCTGTTCGGCTTTCGCGACCATATTCAGTGTTAATCATTCTATCGATGACTGATAGATGAATTGAGTGAAAGTTATTTGAGACTCGGTTTGTAAGTTTCGTTAGCTGCGATGTATTATACAGAATTGTATCGCTGTCATTTTAAAATTTACGTCTTTAAATATTTTACTATCTGTCAAATACAATAAAATATTCAGTTTTTTGTTCATCTTTCCTGAGTTATCGCGGCTGAAACTGCGACGGGTAATGCTATAATTAATATAAAATACAAAAATAAAAACTAATTTAAACGGACGAATCAGCTGGTCGCCGAAGGCGACTAGTTATAAATGAAGTTAAATTCCAAATTCTTCATTTATTTTGGAGGTATAAATGTCATCTAAAATAATTCTCTAATAATTCAGTAATCTTCTATCACAATCAATGTCAAGATAAAAAAAAAAAATGGGAATAGAACACAGATTAAAATATTTTGCTCTTCATTCTAAAGCTTTATATATAAATGGCAAATACCATGACTCGCTCACTCATCACAAAATCTCCAAAACCACTGGGACTTGAAATTTGGCAGGCGGTTGCTTCTTAGGTAGTAGGTGCACACTAAGAAAAATTTTTCGAAATTTTAATTAGAATTTAAATTATTTAAAAATTACTTTAAATTTTAACGTTTTTCTGGAATAACTTCGGATCCTTTTATCGCAGAAAAACCCATTATTACATCATCTTAAAGATAAAAAAATTACCTTTTCATTGACACCGATCTTATTTCCATGTGACATTTTGTTCAATTTTAATTAATGTTTTAAAACATGAATTGTAATAATGTTTTTATTGTTGTAAATAACACTCAAACCATCTCATTATTTCAGCAAATCTTTTGTTCACGTGCTTTTGCAATTGTTACGGTTTGTGATATTATAAATTGTTTTCTTGGGAAATTAACTCAAAAGCAGAATTTTCACCTTAGTACTCATTGCATTGCTGAAATATTTTATCGCACCTGCTTCAAAGTAATATTTTTATAAACCGTGGCAACATATATTTGATTTCAGGTTTGTTTGTTTTTATTGTGTGTGGGGTAAACTGAAATTATCTCCATCCTTTCTTCAAGAATTTAATATATTCTTTCCTGCCATTTTAAAATTATGAGGCATGGAAACGCTTTCAAATTTTTGTATATTGCATTATAGGTATTTTTTTATTAAAATTTTTGTTTGGCTTAAGAGTACAGTACTGCCGCCAAACTTGAATTTCCACAAGTGATAACTCATCAAATTTGATATTAGATTTAACGCAGCTCAGAACTTATGGTAGGCAGCCTGCTTAGCGGTAGAGGAAAGAGCCGTGAAGTTGGCGAGGGGACCTTATCGTCTATATACACTGACGAGCCAAAACATTATGACCAACCCCACATTTTTCAATGAACTCGTCTGGATGACGTGGAGGCACGTGGTTAAGTGAAAATGGTATTTAACTGCTGCTGGAGAAGGTAAGTAATCATTCTTGCACTTAATTTTGCGAGTGATGGGAAAGGCTGCTGATCTAAGCAAATTTGTTAGATGGCAGATCGTAATGGCCTGAAGACTCGGAACGAGTATCACGCGAAACCGCACGACTGGTAGGTTGTTCACGATCTGCCGTTGTTAGTATTCATGCAAAGTGGATAAATGACGGATACCAGCAGTACACGCCAAGGAGTTGGTCGTCCACGCGTCATCAAAGAAAAAAACGTCGGAGACTGTCCCGGTTGGTAAAGCAAAATCGGCGCCAGACAGTGGCTCATCTGACAGCCCAATACAATGCAGGTCCAAGCGCAAGCGTTTCGGAACACACATTTCAGCGGATATTGTTGGATATGGGACTGTGCAGCAGACGTCCCACTCGTGTGCCTCTGTTGACCAAGCGTTATCGCAACTACGCCTACAGTGGGCCCGGGAACATCGAGACTCGACCATGGATGAGTGGCCTGGTCGGATGAATCCCGATTTCTCATTCATCACGTCGATGTTCGTGTCAGGGTACGCCGTCTGCCAGGCGAACAGTTGCTCCTCTCTTGTATAGCAGGTCATACACAGGCTAGTGGTGGCGGTATTATGCTTTGGGGGACGTTCTCGTGGGCGGCTCTGGGACCCATAGTTGTGGTAGAACAGACCATGAAAGCTGCGAACTATCTGAACATCATTGCGGATTAGTTGCACCCTTACATGGCGTTTGTCTTCCCAACTGGAAATGGAATCTTCCAGCAGGACAACGCCCCATGTCACAAGGCTTGGATTGTGTTGGAGTGGTTCGAGGAGCATACTGATGAATTCCACTTGATGTCCTGACCACCTAACTCGCCGGATCTTAATCCGATGGAGCACATTTGGGATGTCATGGAGCGGCAGCTCAGAGCACAAAAACCACCATGTCCGAATATCTCGACTTTGCGTGACCGTTGCTTAGACATTTGGTACAACCTGTCTCCAGTCATGTACCAAAAACTTGTGGCATCTCTGCCCAGGCGAGTTGCAGCTGTTTTGAAGGCCAAAGGAGGCGCAAGGCGTTATTGAGTAGGTGGTCATAATGTTTTGGCTCGTCAGTTTATATAAAAGGCAAATACCTTGACTCGCTCACTCATGACCAGTGATGTAAAATACCCAGGCATTTATTTTTAAGGGTAAATACCCAAAATGGGTATTTACCTGGGTATTAATTTTTGAATTACCTCTATTCATATAAAACACAGGCACTGCTATGAAATATGACGTCTCTATATAATATAAATATGTATAGAATATATATTGAACATAAGATAAGGTTAAAAAAATGAAAACTCGTAATATATGAACCTTTTAAATTCTATAAAAACTAAAAAAAATGAATCAGAAAAAACAAAAACGCAATACTATATCATGGATCTTACAAACGAAATAATACGTGGTACGTAAAATACGTGGTTTAAATATCAATACTTTTTAAAACCCAACTAAATTTTTTAAAAAGAAAATGTTGAGTTTGGTTTTAAAATGATAAAGAGCTGATAATAGAAACTAAAATGAAAGGTACAATCTTAATATAAATAAAAGTCATTGTGGGTATGTGTGTGGGTATGTATGTGGCTATGTTCCACATCTCCTCCTAAACCAATGGACGGTTTTCAACCAAATTTTGTACACTTATCATTTAAGACAAGGGGAAGACACTTATGAACTTTTCTAAGTCCAAAAGTTAATTAAACAGTCAGTTAATTAGAAAATAACCGAAACCGTTTTTCCGCCGTAACTTCGGAGCAAACTGTCCGACAGAAAATATTTTTATACCATCTTAAAGTTCAAATTTTTACCTTTTCAATGATACCAATTTTATTTCTCTGACATTTTCCCTTCGATTGTTATTAATTTTTAAAAGTTCTAAAATTTTAAAATGCGTGCAGACGATTTTGAAATAACGAAGATTTATAGCTACTCCGTTGCTAGGCAACGGTTAGACTTTGAACTAATTCACCTTTATTTCTGAAAATTTTGCTTATTTTTAAAAATATTTATATAATATAATAAATGCGAAAGTGTGTCTGTCTGTTTGTTACGCATTCACGGCAAAACTACCAAACCGATTTGGATGAAAATTGGCAGAGTTGTAGCTTGGAACCCAGGAACGGAGATTGGGTAGGTGACATCATGTTAAATTCATTATTTTTGGCTACAGATAACAATTAAATAATTAACAAGCGATTTGCGATGAAGATTATTACTTTATTTTTCAATCAACTGCCACGTGATCCTTAAGGAATGCGTAAACAAAATGAAATGTCACGTGATCCTTCAGAAAAGCGCAAGCATGTGGAATAACTTATTTTTAAAGTCATGCATCACGTGATCTTGCTGAGAAAAGAAATAATCTCTGGAATAATAACTGAAAAATAAACGCCGGGACAGAAATCTAATGGTAGATATAATATAGTTCCAAGAGTTTTTAGATTAAAATTTAAAAACTAAAGTTAAGTATAACTAAATGAAAATATCGTTCAATATTTACTTAAAATAAGAGCCAAATTTAGTGGAAAGGTTGCCAAAATTATTCTTTATCGCTCCTTTCATCGTCATCCAAAATGTTTTTGGCGGTTAAATTTGTAACCAAACGATTTAGCTAATTACAATAGTTCCGTTTCGAATTTTAATGCTTTAAGAGCTGTTTCTAACCGATTTAAATAGAAAGGATTACACAAACCCAAAGAACACGGAATTCAACGTTTTGTGTTTACTAAAGAAAGAACTAATTCGAGCTTGGCGCTTGATACAGTTGCCAAATAGATTTGGCGATTGCTTAAATCGGAAGGTTACCGGAAAACGGTCTATGAATCCAAAATAAACAAATCATGATCGTCCATTGACGTATATGATATGGTTGTCAGAGTTTTTAGAATAGGAAGGTATATTTTGTCTTATGTATTCTTTTAAACAGTAGAAGCAGATGACATATAGCATGGTGGATGATATATTCCAAAGAGCAGATGATACCATTGAGTACAATGATGTAATTTACAATAACGGAGACTTCAATTAGTCGTCCAATTATGTATTATCAACCGTCAGAACTTTTGATTTCCCCTTTCTATGTATAACGAAACATTTACATTCGTGAATTTAAAAAAAATAGCAATTCAAATTCTTCGCGCACGAAGTCGCGGGTAACAGCTAGTTGTTTATAATTATTTTTGGATTAATTAGTCAAAGTACCAAACATTGCTGATAAGTTAGCAGATGTTTCAGTTCTACAGTTTTTAAAAGTTAATTATTCTGAAAGTAATATTCACTTATATTACTTTCAACAAAAGTAAGTTATTTTTGTAATAAGATTTCAGGAACAAGAAATGTGAATTTTTTGTTGCTGAATCTGCTGTATTATTTGACGGTACAGTAGACATTCACACTCAGTTTTCTGGTTAGACGGTATTCATCTGGATCATGAACATCACTACTTAAATTATCTTAAAACTTTAAATTTGATGTAAGTGTCATGGTTGGAATCTGATTAAAAGAAAATTCATTAACTATTTTATCCCTTTCAAAACTTTTTTAATCCACCTAGACTTTCGAAACATTTTTTTTTCCTCCATTTTGCTTGCATTGGCAAGTTTGTACTCAACATTACAGTACTTACATCGGATACTTTTATCATTCTTAACATTAAAATCTCCAAGAAGGTAACTTTCCCCTTTTTTTTTTTACTTTTTAATGCAAAATTTACAGTAATATTAATATACACGAAGTAAATGACTAACTATTCATAAATCAAAACAAGAATGTTTGACTTCCTGCATGGCAATGTGAGTAAATTATAGATCACAAGATTCACTGGTACTGTCTTTCTCTACTAATAATAAAGGAGAATGTGTGTGTTTTGCCTCTCTACAGGACAGGCCGCTAGGCCTAGAGCAACGAAATTTGGCACACACATATTTTGGAGGGTGGGAATGTGCACCTAGTAACAGTTGTTTTTTTTTTTTTTTTTAAACTTTTAGTTAATTAAAAAGCAAGCGAAATTTTGGAGTTTTTCCTTAATAACTACCGAAAATAGTACAGCACAAAAATTATTTTTACACCGTCTGAAAATTTAAAAGCGTATCTTTTCAATGACAACAATTAAGTTTTCATTTGATTTTTTCTCTAATTTTAATAAATTTTTAAAAATATTTTTTCATTCATTGTTACAATGAAATTCAAACCGTTTTCATTGTTTAAACAAATATTCAATTGCGTGTTTCTCTTCCATTCTTGAAAGCTAATATAATATTCTATTGGATTTTTTTTATTTGATCAATTTCTCTGTGAAATCTCTAAAGAGAATCCTCAAGATAGTAAGTATATAAAGAATTAATCAAGTAAACTGAACGATTATGGTTGCTATGTTCAAATTCATTTTATTAGTATGTTTTAAGCCAATTAGCATGCTGCTGGACGTGAAACGTGCCGCGTTATTTCGATATTGAAATAAATTTGTTAAATTAAAATTCGCGTCGATTACGTACAATTAGATGTAACTTGGCCTGAACAGTTACTTGACTCCATTAGGGACTTTCATATAGACAAGGAACAGAACAAGTGCGAGGCTACGTTAAGAACGCGGGATAAATCTCTATCGCAATTTGAAGTTTCAAATTTTTTTATAAGGGAATCGTGAATATCAAACTATGCATAAGAGAGTCAGTTGAAATTATATTCCCGGCGAACAAGCTAGTCGCCGATGGCGGCTAGTATAACATAAACGTCGTTAAAAAATAATTATTCTATTGTAAGTGACAAAGTTTCAAACCGTAAAAACTAAATTATCCCCCGATCCCGTTAAGTTTTAGAATACTTTATTCTGAATCCTGATAGCAATTGTTTTTTGTTTATATAATTTATTCTTTTTTAATACAGAATACCCAGTTTAGGGTTGCATATTATTTTTTTATTTCATTTTGAATCATCATTCGCAAATATTTTTTTAAAAAATATACCCAGTTTTGTGGCATTTATAATTTTTGTTTAATTTTGAATCAACATTCGGAGATGCATTTTTTTTTTTTTTTTCAAAATATCGAGTTTGGAGGTATTTTTAAATTTTATATGTTTTATTTTGAATCGCCATTCACGAATGCAATTTTTTTTCGCAAAATATTCAGTGTAAGGGTATTTATAAATTTAATGCTTCATTTTGAATCACACCTTTCTCAAATACTTTTCTTGCAAAATACCCAGTTTTGGGTATTTATATATTTTAAGTTTAATTTTGAATGACTATTCACAAATACTTTTTTGTTTGCAAATACTTTTCTTAGGAGGTATTTATAAATCTCTGTATGTTTCTTTGTGAATAAGCATTCGAATTTTTTTTTCTTCGCAAAATACCCAGTTTTTGGGTATTTACCCAGGCCTTGGGTAAATACCCGGGTATATAC
>BGPR01001259.1:255608-283315 GCA_013235015.1 Araneus ventricosus | reverse complement strand
AGCAGCGAAGTGGCAGGAAAGTGCTGAGCAAAATGGGTGCTGACCGCGAACCCACTCAGAGGGCAGCGAAAGCGGCTATTTAATTTTAAGAAGAGAATGGTTGGTAACATGCTCCTTAACATCTTGAGAAAATTACTATATCTCAAAACGTGCAATTTCAAACTGGATCGTAATTGCATAACCACATTTAAGAAATGTTATGTGTACGTTCTTATGATAATCGATTCATTGAGTAGACTAAAATAATTTATACCAACTTTCCGTTACCGCAATTTTCAATTTTAAATGGTCGCAATGCATCTTGGGATATAAAATCCAAACTATGATAAGTCCATCCGAATTTAATAATTTTTCTTTGTAAATTTAATTAGAATGTAATGAAAATGTAAATAAGCTCCCTGTACGAAATATTGAAATTACAATGGGGTGAAACATCTAAGAGATGCAGATTGTATGCGTTTCTATTTTATCATGACCCGTCAAAATTTCCCAAAGACAAAATATCCCGGACAAAATGAGTTTTAATGTTATCCAGAATTTGAATTTGGGTTAGTTTGACAGGGCTGCTTTGTCGGGGCTGTTATGAAATACAGGGTACCCTATTATATATTGAAACTAACGGTAAATTAAATGGACTGAATTTATGTAAATTCACAGTCACGTGAGAAAGGAATATATATTTCGTTTAACTTTTAAATGCACTTTGTTTTATGGTGCATGTGACGTTACTGACATGTATCAATTGCGCATAAATCGATTCTATCCATTAAGATTTTCTAATAACGAAAACCAATTAAATTACATTTAATATGTAATTATTCAAAATTTAGAGGAATTTAAATGCTTTAACAAAAATTATATATCGAGACATATTTCCGTTTGAGCCAATATTGTGATTTAATAATGCGTGTAGGCCTTGATTAATGCATCTCCAGAAAAATGTGGAAATTTATTAACTTATATATTTATTCCTTATTAATGTCACAAATTTAGAGGAACTCAAATATTTTAACATAAATTGTGTATCCAGACATTAGACACATTTCCGTTTGAGCCAATATTCTGACTTAATAATTCGTATGTTAATTCTACTCCAGAAAATGCAGAGGTTTTATTAACCAATATAATTAATCTTTATTAATTTCAGAAATTACCACTAAATATTTTTTAAACATCAAGACTCTTAACCGTCTTATGTTAGAAATATAGAATATAAAAGTACAAAATTCTTTTTCGAATTTATTGAATAAAGTAACTTATTAAAATCAAACTGAAAAATCAAATCCAATACGTGCGTAACTGGTATTAAGAGTCTGTTGTGTAAGCTAAAGATTTCCTATCTATTTAAAAAAGCTTATAGAAAGGTAACTAGTTTACACGGTATGTCTTTTGGAGAAAAGAAATTTCATGCTGCTTATAGAGTCAAAAAAAATTATCTTTCGAAGTGTGAGTAGAATATTTTCTTTCATTTTGGGCAACTCGTCATACATACAGGTACTTGCGATTTAGATGTTAGTCCACAGCTCCATTTATATGTAGCCTTGTAGTTTTCAGTATTCAGTTCTTTATTTCGCAGCTATATGTTTTCAAATCTCCTTTTTTTCTTTGCTCAACAGTATAAACATTTATTTTAACTTCACCTGGATTATTCAGAGTTTAAAAGTACACTATAAGCTCTTACTTTTTCCGAAAATTTTATTTTAATGCTTATCTATTACATGGTTACCTTTATAAAATTCTGATATCATATGTTATGAAAAATTTCAAATACAGTGAAATCTCTTCGAACGGCCACCCCTACATAGCGGCCACTCCTCTTAACGGCCAATTTTTCGTGGCACGGATTTTTCGGCCCATAGACCTAATGTTAAAATAACCCCTAGCACCGGCCACCCAACCCCTCTGAACGGCCGCCGGGTGGGTTCGCCCATCCCATTTAACAAACGCATCGGCTAGAGATTTACTTTTTAAACTGAAAAACGATCTTGGAAACAATGGTTCTTTTCCGAGAAGGGTAAAAAGTCACAAATTGTATCCTTTTTTCAAAAAATGTAAAAAAAATTATTAAATAAAGTATTATTTTCTCTTTAGATAAGTCTCAAACTTCATTTTAAATAAGAAATATATGCCAGACTTGTTTGTATTATGTATTATAGCAATTATCTTGTAATTGTAACGAAAACCCTTCAGAGCGGCCACCCCCTCTGAGCGGCCAATTTTTCTCGGAACTGAGGGGTGGCCGCTCAGAGAGGTTTCACTGTACCACTAAACGGCAATTTCATTTGTCCTTTAAATATTGCCACCACTTTTTATTAAACTTGTAACCTAGCTTTCATATGCTATCTTATTCGCCCTAGAACTAGAACACCGTCTCAAACCCCTGTGTCTGTAACCATTACGGCCAATGAACGGTTGAATGGGTATGAAGACGTCACCTTTATTAAGGATCACTAAAAAATTACAGAATGGTTTGTTACGGTGCCAACGAACACATGAACAACAAAAATATACAGAACACACGAAAAAAACATACAACATTGAAATATATGCTGGGAACATAAAAAATAAATAAATACAAGACAGAAAAGGAGAGTAAAGATTTAGAAAGAAGAGAAACATAGTGACATAAATATGGCAAAGAAAAATTTGTTACTAGATCTAGAAAAAAATGCCTACAGCGATATCAAGAAAATTTACAGTACCGGACTACAAAGTATTCTTCAATACGCTCTTTATTCTATTCAAGTAAACACTAGGAAGAAGGTAAAGCATTTATTTCTTATTTTACCGGGTTGTCGCGCATCGGGCATGCGAGGACTGAATCTGGATGAATTTATTATAGAAAATTAACCCATGAACGAAAGAATTCCTGATTTACAGCTGCATTAAAGGTCATTTACTTGCTGACCACAGGCATTTCAAGAATTTCCGGTCATTTGTTTTCTTAGAAAATCAGACGGTCATGCCTCTGAAGCCCGATGCGCGCGCTCGCGTATTTGTGTAAGATTGCTAAAGAAAAGAGATAGGTTGCGACAATTTATTGCTTTTCGAATTACAAATATTAAATGGGAAGATAGGGAAAGCTAATAGCTGAAATATCAACTAATTATGAATCGATTAATAACGAAAATAAAGTGGTTGTTGATGGTGAACTTGTTAGTGAACACAAGTCGAATTCAGAAGAGGAGTTAGACAATGAATCGGATATTCGTAAATCCACTTATTATTTGGAAGAAGACTGTAGATAAACAATTGCGTAGTAAATGATAAAATAGCTGGAATTAACAAATGGTGTGAAAAAGAATCTTGCAAAAATATGAGAACTTTTACACAGAACATCGTCATAAAACTACCCGACAATTTTGTTAAAGTTTCATCATCGCTCAAAATTCTTGGAAGTGCTTATAGATGAGACAGAAAAGCACAAATACTTATTGTCAAGGACAATTCAGGTAATTTCTCATAAATACCTAGGAAGTTTAACCATTCATCGATGTTTTTCATTTTATGTCCAGAGATATTTTTCAAGCAAATTTTAATAATTCTTATGCAATACACTAGTGCAACATATGTTTCCTATTAACTCCTTAACGTTTCAAGAAAATTGTATAAAAATAAGTGTATGAACAATATATGTATTCATTTTTAATTTTAGGAATTTTTTCAGCTTGAAATTTAAAAAATTTAAATTTTCAGAAAAACGAACAATCAGGGTTATTGCGATAGCCAACTATCTCCAATTACATTATACATACTCTGGTACTGCCATCTGGCATGTAAAATAAATAAAAAGCAATTCCGGTTATAAGAAATGGATTGATTTTAATCTTTTTGTGCTCTACTTTTGAACATTACAGCCCGGAAATATCGCGGGCGTGAGAAATAGAATGCGGAACCTCACCCCGTGATTTTGACGGGAGCGAGAGGGAAGGGATCAAAGTAAAATATAATTTTCTGAGTGTTTTCTGAAAAAAACAGGGGCCCTGGCTTACGAAGCACGATATGTGTTGGAAATTGTATGTTTACGTTGTAATATACAGGGAGAGTCTAAATTGCTTTTACAAAATAAGAGGGGTGATAGTACCCATCCAGAGGAGCAATAATTACCATGGAACATAGGGTGGCATCCCACTCAGAGCAGAAAAGAGTCAAGTCGAAACGCGTCGAGCATGTACAAGTCATCGTCTCTGATGTCGTTTTGTACCTGTCTGAGTAGCACATCTCCACGACTTTTTCAATACCACATATCCCGCACGATGGATCGAACGTCGAGGACCTGTGGCTTTGCCTTCTCGTTTACCGGAACTGCTGCCAGTCTCCTAAAAATTCAAATTTCGGGGCTGACCACCCGGCCCCTTTCTGTAGCAACATTTATTGACCTCTCCATTTCTCGTCTCTCCTCCTGGCATTTTTCCCATATCCATTTTTTTCTCAATTTAATATATTTTTCCCGTTTTCATTCTTTGTTGAGTCATACTTGCAAAGAACTGTTCACTTTCACCCCCCCAATTAGGATTTGACGTAACAGTCACAAGGGTTGACTCGTTTAGAGAGCTCCGTCCCGGCAGGGTGACGAGCCTATCGTGGTCGATGTGAGAAGCCACCTTCCTCTTCTGGTCCCCCCATTCAACCGGTTAGGCTACCCTTCGGGTGGCCAGGTGCGGGGATGAGCGGCTGGTGATTACGCTCACCGGACCTCAATCCACTGAACTTTTTCTTCTGGGGGCACATGAAATCTTTAGTGTACGAGAAGCCTGTGGACTCGGATGAAGATCTCGTAGCGAGAATCGTTGTTGCCGCAGACAAAATTAACACAACACCAGGAATTTTGGAGAGGGTGCGCCAGTCATTCCTTCGCCTGTGTGAACTGTGCAACGGCACGCGTGACCGCCACTTTGTGCATTTGCTGTGAATTTTTCTCAGATCAATAAATCAGATTGTGCAACTTTTGGTATCGTTCATTCGCTTTCCCAACACTGCTGTAAGTTCATGTTGAAATTCTAATTTTACTCTTTTCTGCCTCTCAGAGTGGAATGCGACCCTATATTCCATGGTAATTACTATCACCCCTATTATTTTGTAGAAAGCAATTTAGACTCACCCTGTCTATAATTTTTTTGCCAATCTCAAGCGAAGAATATCGATGTTCATGTTTTGGCCCAATGCTTAAACTTTAAAAATGATAAAAATAATTTTGATTTATTCTAATCCTAAGCAGAAAACACACCATTTATTATATACGCTGGTTTTAAATTAAATAAATATTATCTTAGTACAAAGCAATATGTTAAAAATAATAAGTTTCTTTCGGCAGTATTCCTTTAGAGAAATTCCAAAGCATGCGACAGTCATTAATTTTGGCCCTAGTCCAACCTTTTAGCTATATAGGAGTAAATTTTAAAGCCACACTGTCGGCCGTCGCACAAAATGGCTGAAAATGCAAATGGAAATGCTAAGCTCCTTCAGTTGTCTCTCTTGCTGGTATTGTTGAGTTTTCTGGGTTCTTTTTGCAACGTTTGATTGCTTGTCTTCGTTGAAAGAACGCGGTGATATTTCTCGATTTTTTGAATTTGTCTTTCTAAATTCCTAATTGTTTGGAGAACTCGTATGCCTAGAAAGAATGAGTTTTCTGATTTTCAAGTCTTAGCAAATAACACAGTATAAAATGGAAATGTGAACAATAGAATCACGCGAGCGCGCGCGATATTCCTTTTGTTCATTGATTTCATAGAATACGTTGTGTTTATTTTAATTATTGTATTTGTTTATATAGGAATCATTCTGAAAGCTGTATTCTATTTTCTGAGTGATGCGCAATAAAGGAAAAAAGGTTTTCTTTCTCAAATAGGAATGAGGTTGTTTGTGTAGATAATCGATTTTTTTAACTGAATCGCAAGAATGCATATATTTGAAATCTTTTTCAAAATAGGGTATTTGGGAAGCTACTGAATTTTGACATCCGATTATGTTAGTGATATATCTTAATTAAACAAGATTTATGCATTCTAATAATTTACAATGGAATCTTATTTTCACAATGTGATATATAGCATTACTCCATTCGTCTTATTTTCAATTATTACGAAATATCACCTCTAAGATGAAAAGTATTTTCCGATACTAATTGCAGAAAAAGGTTACATAATTTTTCATTTGTCTTTATATATTATGAAATACATTTTTTATTCCCAGATTGTTTGATGGAATATAAAGATTCCAGCTTCCATATTTTGAATATTTTGTACATGATATACACTTTTATTCGCAAAGAATGGATATCCTCTGCTTTTATTTTTCATTGATGTTTCATTTATTCTATGCTGTTTTTAAGAGAATATACAGATTTACACACAGAATGTACAGATGTAAACTGTTTTCGTGTTCGCCCATTCCAATAGAATATTCGCTATTTTCTACACTAACATTTTAAGCAAAAACAAATATGTTCAACTCTTCTACGTATTAAACTCTATCAGTAATGAAGGTTTGAATTTCATTATAAACATGATTATAACACCAGCATTTCATTTACAGCAGTCAGCAGTCGGCTCAATTAAAAGCTTCCTGTTGATTGGTGGATCTTCCGTGAGGAAGCCATTGAAATGGTCTAAAAGAGCGATATTTAAACTTCATAACTCGGTCAGTTCTAAGAGCAGAAGCTTGTCTTTTTCCTTTAAAATGTTAGTGTCTCAAGAATATTTTATTGAATATTATTAATGGGACTGGAGGCTGTATAAATACTTAGACATCGTAATATATTACGCAATACATTTATTGGCTCATAGAACATAAAATATTATTCTAGAAGTCATTTACAGCTTTTTTCGACTAGTTGTTCTCGCCTGTCTCTAATACCTCAGAAAATATCTATTGGACCACGATTAGAGTGGACGCCTTGTACATTCAGGTTTGTTTAAAAATAACTCTCTTCATTTCCGATCTCTTAGTGGCTTAACAATAAACATATGTGAATGAAATTCAAAGAATGAGTTCAAGAGTGAAATTGGGTAAGAAGTCGAACTTCCACGATTCCGATTTCAGTCACATAATTTCGAAAATTTTCATTCGCTGCACCCGTTTCCATACATTTAAAATGTTTGGGGAGCGAAAAATTACGAATGACTTCAAGATTGAAGCGCAAAAAACTGCTAGTCGTCAGACTCAGACAAAAGAATTCTGGAAACAACCAATGAAGTCCGATATACAACCAAAAAGCAACACATTTTGATTTGTTCAATATACAGGTACCCACTTAAATAAGGCCCACCCCTTCTTAACTTCAGAGCGACAACAGCTTTAGTCATGAAAATAGTATGTAGGTAAAGAAAAGTGCCTATGCGCTATGCGGTTTGACCACTTACAACGCCATCTGGTGGGAAATTTCGGAGTTAGCCTTCCTATCTCGGAAACGGTACAAAATAGTGGAAATATGTCAGTTACAAAGTTGCACAGCGTTATCTATTCAGTATAGAAAGACACATTGCGCACACTAATACGAAGAACACATTTGATTGTTCGAATTTTATGATATTGTGACGTCACAAGACATGGACAAAAGGAGAAAATGTTATTTTCGGCGAAAGTGACCCCATCATACTTTTCTTGTGGGAATAACTCAAAACGCAAGTGTATGTATTTTTCACCAACATTACAGCAGGTATTACTGTTGCTCGTGCTAGCGCACCTATATGCTAAAATGAGTGCAAAGTGAAATTCAAACAAGGGATCAAATTAGTATTGTCGATGACGGAGAGCAGTTTGAACACTTAAAATAAAAGATATTTTGTAATAACAAATTTTTTTCTCTTTTTAACCCGTTTTGTGACGTCGCAGTTTCGGAAATCGCGAACAATTAAATGGGCATTTTAAGCGTTCTATTCTCAGTACTGAAATGAACATGGTGTCTTTTTGTATTAAATCTATTACGTTCTATAATTTTGTAATTGGCATCTTCCCGCTATTTTGTACCGTTTTCGAGATAGGAACGCTAACTCCGAAGTTTTCCACCAGGTGGCATTGTAAGTGGTCTCATCGCTTAGCGCATAGACATCTTAATATAGCTAGACACTACTTTCCTGATTAAAGCTCCCGTGGTTAAGAAGTTAAGTGGGGTGGCCCTTATTTAAGTGAGCATCATGTATGTCTCATGCGCCTACATTATTACACGTTGCCAGAAATGGTGGGCAACAGTAAGGCATGATCTATGCCAATAGCAATCTATTGGACTTCTCATATATGAAGACATCTGAGCATTCATACAGAATTTGCGAGTATAAGTTTTATATATTTTTTCGAATATATTTAATGAGAAACAAATGAGAATTGTTTTAAGGCAAAATGAAGATAAAGAGAATGCCCATCATCAATAATAAGTGTAGATCAAGGCTGCCAAGCTAAATGCTAGCACAAGCCCCTCTAAACAAATCAAGGTACAATTTTATTGTGTGTTACAAAAAAATGTCTTCGATTTTTATAGAAACCATATTCCTTTCGAAACAGGGTATAAAAAAGCACAACTGTAAAGTTAAAGTTTTCTTCCTGATTCATCATGACATCATTTAATCTGTTTACTGCTTCCTTCTTCGGGAGATATCTTGTCCCGTGAGTAATTTCAAAATTAATCCAAGGTGAATGTCAGTAATTCTATATCCAACAGGGAAACTTATTTCCTTTCATAAGTGAAAATACTTGCTTGGTGCCTATAAGAACTTTTATACAGGGAAATAATTTCCTATGCGTATATTCGAGTGTTTTCAAGCCTTGTAAATATTTGTGAAATTTAAGTATATCATGTTCCGTGAAATTTGCTTTCAAATTTGAACAACATCTGAATTCTATTAGCGATAAGTTAAAAAGATTAAGTACTATTTTTATATCTTTGGGAATTTATTCTACAACTAAGAGTTCATTATTAACACATCTTAAACGGGAAACGACTAAACTCGTTTTGTGCATACTGGATACACATGCAGTTTTGAAATTTGTGCAATTTTGCACGCGACTTACGAAAATTCGCCCGTCATATGGTGAGAGTTTGGTAGAAAACACCGACTAAAATGTGTTAATAATGAGGTATTATATTGTAAAATTTTAAAACTATGTTACGAAATTATTATTAAAAATATTGTTATATAAAATGTTTGCTGCCCTACAAAGATGGCCGTTGTAGACCGCGAGTTTGACATCGCTGGCATAAATTTTAAATTATAATGCCAATATATACATAATAATCTCACTTAATTTTATTTCAAATTCTAATATGATATTTTAAAGTCTTAATGTATTCCAAAATCACTTTTCTTAAACTCCAGTTTCGTTCTATTTCCCACACGGGAGGTATATTAAATCTCTCGTCTTGGCATATTTATTACTAAAAGAATATTTTAATCGTTTCCACTCGCGCACAAATCGCGAAATCAGCGACTCCTTGACGCCATGCATCTTCCCTAAAACGCTTACGTAATTTATTAAAAATAGCCAATATTCCCTTCACTTTGATCACGTATTATATTGTTATTCTCTTATCTGAGAGAATCGGGGATTTTCTGTACACTTTTACTTAAAACTTCAACTAAGATGTTGGCATGTCCGCCACTCTTCAAAATATTTTTATAATAAAGCAAATTGGTTAACATCTCGACTGTTTTATGACTGCAACAACGAAAACATTTAATACTTTTATTGTAACCTGTTAGAAACAAATTTTGCTTTTCGTTTATACCTTTGAGCAGGTCCTTAACATGCAACAATCTTTAATCTTGGCGCGTGTCCAGACTTGTAATTGAATTGCAGCAACTTTCAAACCCATGATGGCAACAGTCGCACAAAAGAGCTGAATATGCAAATGGATATGTTAACTACCTTCTGCAGTTCTCGTTATTTCTCCTACTGGTATTGTGTTGCTTGAATGTTCTTGAGTCTTCGGTTCTATCTCTATAACGGTTGATTTGACTGTCGCCTCTTATGGAACGTAGTGATAATTCTAATTTCCTTTTGTTCTGGATTTGTCTCTCTAAATTCCAATTGTTCACAAACTCTCCATGTGTGGACTGAAACAGTTGCCTGCTTTTCTGGTTGCTTTGAATCAAGATAGATAAAATGGAAATGAGTTTCCAAATCTGTGTTTCTATGTTTCTCTTTCAATTCCTTGAAAACATCCTTTTTCTTTTATTAAGAAAATGCATTCTTTAAAGAGTGAATTATTGAGAAAGCTGAATTCCATTTTCTGTATTATACACAATAAATATATATTAAGAAGGGGAGTTTCTGTCATCAAATTTTGATTCAGATCCTTATTGATAGTTTCGATTCGTAACCGAATTTAAAACAACACATATTTTCCAGTCAATTAATTCAGTTGATATTTCTATATCTCGAAATTTTTTCTTCAATATTACATTGTTAATATTTTCATTTCATTGTAAAAATTGTTACTTAGAGTGTAAATCTTCTTTAAAGAATACGTTTTTTTCTAATTGTTTCTGAAATAATGAATTGGAATTTGGTTTTTGCCAGATGAGTTAGCTTATTCATTAATAGTTTCTTCAATAAAAGAATCAAGATTAATATAATCATCATTCAATGATATTCTTGATTTAAATTTGACATTTTTACATTTATCTCATGATAATAGTTTCCTTGATATTTAAGGAGAGAGAGAGAGGACTTCTTTTTCTAATAACAATAACTCAATTTTGAGATAACAATAATGATAAAACTGTTGGAATTTAGTAAGGAAATTTCATAAATGGAAAACCATTTCAATTCGAAATGGGTTCAAAATAGTTGGGAAATATTTCTGCAAGAAGCTTGCACTCCGCCAAATATAGCTTCTCTTAGCCCGAAATTTCCCAACAAAAGACAAAGGAGATCAGTACCATCTAAAAATCATTATTTTAGAAGAAAAAGGAAGCAAAATTTGTAGGCACGTGTTATCAAAGCGGTAACAACTTTTTCCGACTAACTGATAAGCGATTTAATATTTTTAAAAACATTTTTTGGTTCAGTTTATTTTTTTGTGAAACTATGTGTTTTAGATTCAGAGTTTGTGTTTCGCATTCACACCTATTTTAAGATCTTTGATATCCAAATGATATGAAAGCAGTGGGTAACAAGGGGAAATTTCCCTGATTTCTAGGTACTTCAAAATTAAAAACTGGCCAAAATTTGCAGTTAGAAAATGTAAAGCTTAAAGGAAATGAAAATGGAAACGACCAAGGAAGCATCTTAATTTTAACATCAGCAAAAGCATGTTAAGCTGATGAAACAGTGATATGAATTTAAAATGACAACAAAGAAAAACTTTCGTATAAATTGTGTTTAAAATCATTTTAAAAAGTGATTAAAAATTCAAAGAATAATGGTAGGGTAATAAAACAAGTGTCTATAAAAAGTTATTTTTTAATATTATTTTAAGATGGTGCAGAGAGAATTGTGCGATGATATGTTTTGAAGTTATGTCGGGAAAAAAGTTAAAAATTAAATTTACTCCCGTTTCACACTTTAAGGGGAACTAGGAACTTTTTAAAAGCTTAGTTATTCCTTCTAGGTGCTAAGGAACATGTGTGCCAAATTTCGTACTAGCGCGTCAAGGGTGTAAAATTATATATAGTTGAAACAAACACACAAACATGCATTGAATTTTATATAGAAAGATTCAAAACATAATATTTGAAATTTTGAGCTCATATGATATGACAGTAATTGTTAACACTGAAACAATGCCAGTAATACCTGAAATATAGGTATAACGACGGTTAAATAAAGTGGCCATAAAACCTGTAGTTAAAAGTGCAAAGTGAAGGAAAATCTGTTTCTATCCTCTGATACGTTTTAAAAAGTATGATTTTGAAGCTGGCGCGAGAAAATGGGCAATGCAATAAAAACTGTCAACTAATGATTGATTTATAATCTTATCCAATGATATCAAGTAAAATACCAATTCATTTAAAAGACATATGCCGACCGGGATAAGCACTGTTTAATGGTAAGTTACAGCGCGCGTATGTTGAATGCGGCGAAATTCTGCGTGCGAAAGTAAAATTGTTTAAAGAAAGCAACTTTAACATTGGCAAAAGCACGCGAGTGATAAATTTGATTTGGTTAAAGATTACAAAAAATGAAAGAATTGTTAAAAATTGTGTTTAAATTAATTTTTAAAACGGATTAAAAATGAGAGAAAATATTGTTCAGGCATAGAACAGGCGTCTCTGAGAAGCTAAATTTTTGAATTTTAAGATGGTGCAAAAATAGCTTCTGTGCGAATATTTGAATAAGAGTTATGGCGGACACATTTTAAGCCTTTTAGCCCCCGTTTCACCCCCTTTAAAGGGAGGCAGTAACTTTTTAATAGCGTTGGTAATCCTTCTAGGTGCTAAGGAACATGTGTGACAAATTTCGTAATAATCTGTCAATGATTATGTAATTGTATAGGGTTCCTATTAGCACAAGATGCCCTACAATATTCATACTATATATTCACGATGTTATGAGGCATTCGGAATATCGTAGAGATATCATAGAATATCTCCACACTAATTTGCCAATAGGGTTGAAACACACAAACAAGCAGACAAACATTGAATTTTTTCTACATATAGATTTAATCCTTGTTTATCAAAATTGTTTGAATCTTAAGATGAAACTCTATAATAAAGAAAACACCATATTTTACGGTCAAATAGCATAAATTTCAATTAACGAACAAACGATTTTGAAACGCAAGACGAAAATAAAATGAGTGTCATGTCTAAGGAAAAACTGAACCTTTTAGTAACATAAAATAAAGTGCATTGTAATGCTGCTCTTTTTTAACATCGCGAAAGACAAACGAGACATCGGTTCAGACGCCGGTTGATTTGATTAGTGGGGGTTAATGCCCGAAACAAAGGAAAGGAAACAATTTATTCGGAATAGATTAATCTTATGCACACTCTAATTTATTGACGCAGGACCAAATAAATTCTATAACATGAGATTTACGGAGATCAAAATAAATGTAATGAAATTTGAAATATGAGCGCACATGCTTTGAAGACTACATTTAACCTTTAAAGGCCCAGAGTTGCCTTTAAGCAACATACCCAATTTTGTCTTCTAAGATCTTGAGAATAAGACTGAAGCTCTAATGTCTGTTGTTGCCAATAGGATTCATACTGAAATTTTTATTAAATCAATTTACAACATATAATTAGCAGCCTGAGTGCCGATAAAAAATAAAAATAAATTGTTATTTTTCACTTGAGGCTACGTCTTTTTGTGCTTTGTTTGTACCCTTGAGAACAATATTTTATTCTACAATGTTGAAGGAAATTCCTTATCCTTATTATTATTTATTATAAACTAGCTCTATGACCCGGCGTTGCACGGGTTATCTCGAATAATGTGTCATTCGCTGAGGTCACGTGTCTTGTCTGACCAATCGACTATTTCTTTGTTCTTCTGTTTTCTTCGGCTCTTCTCTCCTGGCTACGTTGTGCCATGTCTGACAATCGGCTATTTCTTTGTTCCTCTGTTTCTTCCGCTTTTCTCTCCTGGCCGCGTCTCCGTGTCTCATTTCTCGATGTTTGACAATCGGCTATTTCGTTATTCTTCGGTTTCTTCCGCTCTTCTCTTCTGGCCATGTTGTGCCATGTGCCATTACTGTCAATCGGCTATTATTTTGTTCTTCTTTTTCTTCTGTCCTGGCCACGTTGTGCCATAGTTGACAATCGGCGGTTTCTTTCTTTGTCAGTTTCAGCAACTCTCCTTTCACGTTTCCTAATTGCCTGCTGTCTACAGGCAGAATCCCCAGCAACTCCTCTTTTTCTTTTAGGCATCGGAAAATCGAGAATTGAACAAGAAAAAATAGTAACTTCCAAATATATTGCACGGGCTATCTCGAATAATGCGTCATTCCCTGGCGGAGGCAAGAAGTGAGGTCATGTGACACAAACGCTTAGATAAACCAGCGTTGCTGGGGATAAATATTTTTTCATATTCCCGCGTCCAGTTTAGAAACACATGAAGCAAGATACATTACATACATACGTGGCCGGCGTTGCACGGCTATCTCGAATAATGAGTCATTCCCTGAGGTCACGTAACACGCCGTGTCTGACCAATCGGCTATTTCTTAGTTCTTCTGTTTTCTTCTGCTCTTTTCTTCTGGCTACGTTGTGCCATTACTGACAATCGGCAGTTTCTTTCTTCGTCAGTTTCAGGCACACTCCTTTCACGTTTTTTGATTGCCTGCTGTCTACGGGCAGCATCCCCTGTAACTCCTCTTTTTCTTTTGGGCATCGGAAAAAGTGAGAATTGAACAAAGCAAAAATACTAACTTCGAAATATCAGCCTAAATAGCAGCTACCAGAAATATTTAAACTTGATCAAATCAATGAATAATGACTAAAAGGACTAACATAAATAATCTATATGCACATAACTTTACAGAAACAAAACACGCTTGTAAATTCGGCAATTCGTTAAAATGATTCTGTTTGACGTTATATCACTGGATGAAAAAATAATTTATACACTTCAAATAATACATTTTTTATTTCTGTCAACGTCATTTTTTATGTTAATGTAGTTTCATTATAGAAACTTTTTAAAAGAGTTTTAATAGTTTAGATATAATTATCTAAACTATTAAAAAGAGTTTTAATAGTTTACATCATCTATTAAAAAGATACATCATCTATTAAAATGCATACAACATAACATTATGCATAACCTGCATAATGTTATGTCCTAATAATATCTATCGAATATTAATAATTATAAGCTATTCTATACTATAATTATAATTAATTATAATAAGCTATGTTATTATAATTAATAACTTCCAAATATCAGCTTAAAACAGAAGCTTCCACAAATATTTAAACTTGATCAAATCAATGAATAATGATTAAAATCACTAACATAACTAATCTATATCTTTCGGCACATAACTTTACAGAAACAAAACACGCCTGTAAATTCTTTAAAATGATTTTCTTGGACATTATATCACGGGATAAAAAAAAGAATTTATACACTTTCAACAATACATTTTTTTATTTCTGTCAGCGTCACTTTTTTATTGTTGTTGTAACAATGTTCCTTAAAGTAAACGACTTCAACCATAAAATAAATTTTGAATTGCGCTGTAACAATGAAAAGTATTGTTATAAAGTATCCCAAACAATGAAAAGCATTGTTGTCAGTTAGTTTTTAATTAATATCTTTTTCACTAATTAAAATTTCGAAATTTAAATGGCCGAAATGGCTTCCCTGGATTATTCCCCATCTTTTGGTACCTTCCGCGCGCTTCTCCGTTCGGCGGTTCGTGAGAAGATAGAGGGACATACATACATACATACATACGTTTGTTTACCTTCGAATTTTAATAGAGTAGATTCATCTGTGTTTGACATTATAGAGTTTTAACAAGGGAATTATTTCCTGAAATAAAGCCCAGTGTTGTCAGTTGGTAACAAACTGTTTTTTAGAGGTAAACTATACTTAAAACAAAGTAGGATTCTTTAAAATTATTTTCCACATGTTTTATTCAAGAAATAAAAATTAAAACAGAAAACATTTTCAATTCAATTTTTGAAAAATCGGGCTTTTAAGGGTTAAGTCACTTTTACTTTTCTTGTCTGCTAACTAAACGAAAGAATGTAACATTTGCAAATCTTGAACATTCTTCTTGAATCTGAATGTAAATTTTTTTATTGAATTTGCCATGCTAAAATATTAGCATTTGAATTGAACTTGATCTTTTACAGTTACAATACTTACACGTACACTTAATGAAGCAAATAATACAAATAAAATTTTAGAATTTTATAGAAATATGAATTGAAAGTGTTTTAAAAATAATAACATAGCTATTAGTATTCATATGGCAAAAGGAAAATAGCTTTTTGAGAGAAGGGATAAATTAACGGTATTTTTAAAACAGCTCTTTGTTAGATGTCGAATAGAAAATAATATTTCCAATATTGTTACGAATATCGCTAGGCAGGTGCATGGAAATGCAGTCAACAAACAGGATAATAAAAAAAGTTACTCTATTCCACGAATATTCCAGCAAAACACTATACGTAGCACATGTAACGAAACGAAGCAGCTCTTTAAAAATTAATCACTCAAGAGGGGGCAAATCACTAATAATTATCAGACATCACTTTAGTAACTCTCAATGTCTACCAGCTCACCAGCACCAACGTCCAACTGACTAACTCTTGGTACGAGTTACTTGCTTTTTATTCCGTTCCGACAGGATTTGATGTTACATAGGAATCTATAGAATGTTTTTTTTAAATTTCCGCTCCCAATTGAGATAGGGCCATGATTCCTGTATTTTCTAGAAGCTTTGTTTCGTCGTCAAAGTCGCCAAATTTATCGCCATGTCGCCAAAGTGGTCGCCAAGTTTGAAGATCGTTGGCCTGGCCTCCAGTAAGTCCTGTGGGTTAAAATCCCTAAATTTTGTTTTTTGAAATAAGATTTTTAATAAACATTATATTCGAATCGAAAGAAGTAATTTTTTAGCCTGAGAATAGAACAATCTTCTCAATTTAGAATCCGCGCTTTACTCAATTAATTTAGGCTTAGTTTTCGGATTCTGTAGACTTTAATTTTGGAAATCCTGTATCCTGTATAGCGTAAACATTCTTAATTTACCGTTGATTGAATTTTCAAGAAGAATAGTTTCTTGATATCTTAGTGTTTAGGTATTCACTTAAAATTGATTTTGCCAATTAAATGAAAGATTTCATTTCCGGAACATTCATTATTCTTTTACTGGTTGTATTAACACTTTAACATTCAAATTTGCAAAGTATAATCTACACAAATTGGAAATTTCCGAAGTATCATAGGGATTTTGAGATATTTTAAAATTTAATAGGATGCACAACATCAATTGCATTTGCGAATATTTAACTTATTAGAGATTCTCTCACTTTTCTTCAAGGTAATCTGTAAAATAGAGATTCGTTCTTTATTTATCCCTTAGAGCTATTTCCAAACTTGCAGCAGTCACTAATTTTGGCTCAAATACAAGCTCTTATTTAAATTGAAGCAAATTTCAAAGCCATATACCAATCGCATACGAGAGCTGAAAAGGCAAATCAAAATTGAGTATTGCAATCTCTCTTTCTCTCTCTTACTTATATTGTTTAAAGTTTATTTTAAGTAATCTGTAACCTTTTTGTAAAGGTTGATTTCTGTGTCTCTGCTTACAGAAAGCAGCTGTATTTGTATTTTCTTCCGAATTCAGAATTTGTCTTCCTAAATCCTAATTACCTAAAGCAGGCCATTCACCGCTCTTCCAAAATAGAATTTTTTGAACACGAGAAGGAAAAACCTATCGTCAAGGTCGAAAACCTGTCGATTTTGGAGCAGATGATTCAAAATGGTGGAATTCAAAATAACCTCAAATCCAAAACTCAAACCGCCGATTCCAATTTGAGACCTCGATACGAGGGTAGCGGCAAAACAGAGGATCTGCCTACATTGGCACTTCGCGTCGAGGCTAGAAATGAAACTCGAAATCCGCCACGTTGGGGAAGAGGAGTCTGTGTGGCAGGAATTCTGCGAATTTGAACCTTGTCTCAAAACAAACTTCGGAGCATCCGCGATTGCTTTGCCTAATTTTTCGACTAAAATGGATGAAAAAAGTAAGTCTTGGGACAAACGTCATAGCTAGTCTTCCCGTGAATGCCCAGTTTAAGGAATCTGTATGTAGAAAGATCTGAAAGAATCCCCTCAGTTTCAGATGGTTACAAATAAAGTGGGTCAAATGTAAAAGTTCCAAAATCAGTATTCCACATTTTGAGCATAAATTACTCGAGGAATCCCGTTACTATTTAAGAAAATGTATTTATTTGGATGTTAAGTGTTTATGAAACTAACTGGCATTTTCTATGTACTACAGAATAAATTAAGAAATGCATATTTACTTCTGAAATAGTATTTAAGATGACATGCATAAAATTTAAAAGTATAAAATTATGTGCTGATATTTAAAATTCGGTTCATAACTGTTTTGTTTATCATCACCAAAGTTCGAAACAATGCCTGAATTATTAATTTATAATTAAGTTTATTTATAAAAAAATTCTTTCATCGCGATATATTCATTTTTTTAAAACTTACATTACTTCATTCCCAACATCAATTCAAATAAAATATTAGATATATCCATCATAGAATTAGATGAAATTGAAGCTCATAAAGTACAAAAATGTCCTTTCCATTTCCTGATATCTGAATATAGATAGCTATTACTTGAGAATGTGTAATAATTGCAAGTTAGATGCAGTATATTTTTAACGCTTTTTTTAATTTTAGTTTTACGTGCCTTTAAATATAAAGATGACTATGATTGTATTAAAGTGACACTCTTTCTGCTTTTCGTTATCCATGCATTTCATAAATAGTAGAAATCATTTTCTTTTTCATAAAATATATTTTCATGATTCGATTTGACGTTTTATAGTTTATATATAAATAGTTGCAAAACTAAAATAAATTAAGAAATAAATTTAACGAAAAAGCTTTTTTTTTCCTTTCGTTAAGAAAAAAATTTAATCCTATATATATTTTTTAAATAAAAAATTGTACATCTACTCAAATGATATTTCCCTCCTTAACAGCACCACATTTTTTTATTAGTGGTATTGATACCCTATAACACGAACAATCAAATAAAATCCGACTTTTTTATAACGCAGAAATTAATCTTCTCTATTAAATAATCTTTTCTCAATATAAAAAATGACTTAGCTGACAATGTCAAAAAATAACAAGCTTGGTTTTGCCTTTCTGCTAAATTACCAGTTTTGTATTTTATTTTAATTTTTTTTACGGCATCATGTATTTTGATTGACAAAAAAAAAACAGCCTTTTCTTAAATTATTTCTTGTCAAGATGAAAAACTATATCTTCTGGCTTAGAAAATTACTGAAGTATTTCAGAAATAAAAACTGTTTTTTACCGAATATAATCAAATGAAAAGCTGACTCAGTTACTTTAGTAGATAAACTCATGTAGAATTGAGTAAATAACAGCTTTAAATTACTTATTTTAGTCAAAAATTATAATAAATGTCTTAAATTTAATAAAAATAAACATTTATTCGAATTTTTCTAGAAAATAATCAATCATTAATAATACACAACCAAATTGGCTCGAAATTTTAAACTAAAATTCCTTTCAACAATTTATTTTCTTGAAGTAAGGAGCCTGCATTAGTGAAAATAATAAACATTTTTTTACTAAAAAATTAATTTCTGTTCCTGCACATTTTTAAGAAACCATTCGTATTGTAAACGCTTTATCCGCTGCCTTAGAAAATGAATTCGAGACAAATAAATGATAAAGTTGATCATCTTTTGGGAACAGAACATTTAGTGCATATAAAGTACAAACGAGTAACATTGCCAAGCGTGAAAAGGGCATCGGTTCAGACGTAACAATAACACCACAGCATGCGCCCTAACTCGGAGCCAGAACGGCTCTCTGTCGGTAGAATGGGTATGCGTGAAGATCGGTTCAGACAGCGGCTAATTCCATTAGTGAGGGTTAATGTCCTGAAAAAAGGACAAAAAATGCTTTATGTTAAGCAGATGAAAGCCATCATACAACGTTACGTTTCCTGCTGTAGAAAGATCTAAATTATGATAGATGAGCAATACGGTAGGCTGCATTAAGTTAGAGAATGTTTGGTATAAGTGAAACATATAAGACATGGGGACACTATTTATATCTTCGCTTCGTTTTTAAACACTTATTTTATATTCATTTCAAACTCAAATCTACAGTGGTGTGAAACAGTGGGATGATGGGATTTGAATCGTTATTTGCCAACTATTTATTCCTGAATACGACTCTAACGCGTATAGAATCTTGCAATGTTTTGAAAAGTTGGAGAGAGAGTTTTCCAATTTCTTCTGAGGATTTTGAAAAATCTTCCACCTCTAATACAATGATTAAATTTAAGAGAGTATTTCTCTAGTCTTCAGAAGCGTAGCAATACATATACTTTCATTCATCGCTTTCTCTGATCTTTCCGTATATAATCAAACTGATTTGACACTGGGCTTAGACGAATAAGAAAGACATCTATCTCTTTAATACTGAGACGGCTTTTTTCTTCTAGCTCCTTTCATACCGGGAGTTTTTGGGAGGAAACGACGTGAATTGGAATCTCCCAACCTGGGTGGTCATTTTCCCCACCTTCCCTTAAGGCGCATGGAAATGGGTTGTGGTTGGCGAGGATAATTGGACCTCCCTACGGCGCTTATCTTCTAAGCGATCTCAGAACCTCACCTCCCCTCAAAAGAAGGCAACCGCCTCAGACCGGTCTTCGTTGCTGTTAAGAGGAAATTTTTAGACCACCCTGGACTGCCTCACTCGGTAGAAGAGGGTTGAGACATTATATCCCCGAAAATGTCTGATATGTTTTTCATACGGTCATCTAATTCTCTGAGAGACAATACAATATCGGACCTCACAGATTCCCAAAACTGATTATTTTAACTTGTTTATTTTGAATTTCACTGGTGGGGACACTTGGTTCGAAGTGTTCTAGGAGCATGGTATCACCCTTTATAAGAATTTCCAGAAAGCAGTACAATGGCATGCTCCAAGTGCAACAATGAACGAAATAGAAATCCAACTGATATAAGGATAAAGGGTTGTTGAGACACATAGTTGCGGCTAAATCAGACATTCACAGTTCTAGATAGCAACCTAAATTAATAGATAAATCTAAAATCTTGTTTGATCTTGAAATGCCAAACGGAATTAAATATCTAACAAGACCATATAAGGGATGAATATCCAACAAGACAATAGAAGCAATTTAATTGGTGTGCGCAAGTGCAGCATAATCCAGGAAAAATTTGCGAAGTACAAAATAAATAAAAATAATAATAGAGATTGTAGAGGAGTTAAAAATAATAGCAGACAACGATAAGAAGTAAGAATCTGGTGGATGACGTCATCAGAATTAATTTCTCCTTTGTGGATAAAAGTTTTTCTTGCCAATACATTCGAGAATGTGTTCAGGCCTTAAGAGGATATTAAATATCAGACCTTAAAGCCTTTTTCCTCTACAGAATACCTATTTCTTTTGTGAATCTGCATGGATGTTCGGCCTCTGATGAAGTCATCCACCAGATTCTTACTTCTTATCGTTGTCTGCTATTATTTTTAACTCCTCCACAATTTTAATTTCCTTTATTAGTATTTTTATTTATTTCAAACTGTATTTCATTTCTGAGAAGATTTCTGGTGGAGTCGAATTTCATAAACCGTTAGTGACATCATGCATCAATGTTAAGACTCGCAAAGACTGGAGATCGCAGCAGTGGCAATAAGTAATCTGATGTCTGACTGTGTCCAAAGAAATTGTTACTGTCGTTTATCGACCCTGCTGATATGCATCGATATATTTTGATGTGGCCATTGTCTGTATATTATCCTAAATAAGAGCACCAAACCCAAACAGGTCCATCTTTTTCTCAAGAGTTGGTTAATGATCGCTTTTTCAAGACAGCAAAGCTGTTTTCCCGCACTGCTAGATGTGTTGAAGCATGGTTAGAAGAGCATGACAATGAAGAAGGACATCTCCTCCAACAATCTCAATTATCTGTTTGAATATTTCTAACATCTTTTGGGATATTTCAACAAAAATCTCCATTCTCAAATTTCGCTTCAAGTTACAATTTCGGCATTGAGAACTTTTCTACAAAAAGAATGGTTTAACTCTATAACACCGAACAAGGCGGTCCCAGGCGGTCTGAAAAAATTTCCTTAACAACGAAGAAGGCCGATCTGGGGCGGTTGGCGTCTTTTGAGGAGAGGTGAGGTTCCGAGATCGCTTAGGAGATAAGCGCGGTAGGGGTTCAATTATACTTGCCAAACGCAGTCCATTTCCGTGCGCCATAAAAGAGGTCGTAGTAGAGGATGGAGTGGTGGGGTAAATGACCACCCAGGTTGGACAAGTCCAATTCATGTCGCTTCCTACCAAAAACTCCCGGTTTTAAAGGGGCTAGAAGAAAAAAGTCACCTCGGGATTAAAGAGTTAATGATAATTAGAATAAAATATTGTGGATGACCTCTTTACATCCATTCCACAAAGTATAAAATGAGTATTTCAGTCAAAAGGAAGTTCAAGGCCCTATTAGGAAATATTTCCTCTTATCTCACAGGGTGTTTTTTTATTTTGTCACTCCTACCTGTATGATTGTTTTATAACATCGCTTGCATCTTGACAACATAATCAAAGTGATAACTTTTCCTAACTTCCCTAATTAAGAATGTATGAATTAAAAACAGACGCTAAAAGCATTAGAGTGAATTAAGCATTTCAACCAATCATTTTATAAAGGATTATAGTCGTTTGGTAATATAAGTATTATAAAGAAAATATTATATTTAGGATTTTTTATTATACAATTTCAAGGAAATGCTGTCTAAAATCTATCTCTGCACAGTCGTCATTTTATTTTATGAGAATGTAAGTAAATAACTGTAATTTTTGGAGTTTGCGTAATTATGTACAATATTAATTTGAGCAATTACGTAAATTTAGTCAGAAAGAAACTGCGGCATATAAAATATTAAGCTTCTAACTCGTAAGTGAATACAGCATAATTCGAAGTTAGTTAAACTGAGGACATGAATATCATTATCTTAATGAAAAGAGATTTTATCACATCAAATGAATGAGCATAAGCTTTTAACCACTTACAGTCGTTAAACATATACGAAAGAAACATCGAATTTACTAACTTGGGCACTCAAATTCATTAGCAAATTCGTTATTAAGCAAAGTGCTTTCGTTGGTTTAATAATAATTCTTTCAATTTAGTTTAAATTATTTTATTTTTTCAAAACACTTTTATATGGCAATCTAGAAGTTCCTACTTTCTTCACTTCGAAATCACGCTGTAAACTTTTTTGTTTGTTTCTATCATTTTTATAGTTTATCAATACCTCACCTTGCAATAAATTCAATATAAAAATTTTACTAACCTAATTTACTCTTTACTCTGTATTTAATCGTAATCAACATTCGTCCTTCTAAATTTTACTAAAAAGTGAAACATGTCAGAAAGTGCAGAACATAACGAAAATGTTTCGAGTTTTTGCACCCAGATGTATGATAAGGCAGCGTCTTTCAAAATTCGCTTTAAATCGGTCTTCATGATATTTAAAAAAATCAATTGAACTGTGATAAAATTTACCCCAAAGATACAGAATACTATCTAGCGAACTCCAAACTGCAAACGTTAATTTCTACTTCAACCCCTAACCAATAAACATTCCATACATTCATCATGCCATCAAAATATAAAAAAATCCCGGGCAAAATAAATCATAGCTCTTTAATTGCGCAATCCTAACACGCGCAGTTGTTTACAAAATCAAATGGCCCTCTTACAAAAAGAAAAACCTGGAACCGAAAGTACATACTGAAGGTCAATACTCTGATGCAACATTATTGGAAAAAGTAAAGGTTTTTACCGCCATCTAATGTCATTTAAAAATTCAAACAAAAAGTTCAAGTTACGATCACATATATGAGACGATGGGCTGTAGGACACGGAAAGAGTGATCACATATATGCGATGATGGTCCTGAACGGGTTTTAAGTGGCAACGATTCTCAGGTTCCGAAGAATTGCAGCGACAAAAGTCCTGGAGGAGTTGTCCAGGGGAGGCTTGCAATCCGCATTTCCATCTTTATATGAGCAATGGCGTAAAAACATACTTTAACAATAAAGTTACTCGGAAAGCAACACCAGTCGAATATCTGTTATTTTACTACTGAAGAATGAATAATGATATAATTTTCAGAACTTTTCGAAAATATTAGCACATTAAACTGATGCTGCAAAATGGGAGAAGAATGTACCATCAGGCCCATAAACACATATATTAACGCAAGTTTCTGCTTTAAATTGCTCTTATTTTATCTAAAAATAATAAAACACGGATATAATTATCGCATTTTCTTATTTAAGATCAACATATTCTTTTATGATGAATCTTTACTAAACGCATAGCTGCTTTTATCCCTATACTTGTTGAAAAAATTATGAATTAACAAAATTTATTATTTTAAAAAGTTTTGAATCTTCATAAAAGAAATTTAGAAACATACAAATTAAGTCACATGATAAATTATTGTCTCAAAACAATTTCATTTTCATCTCATAGAAGTATTTAGAAACATGCTTTTAAAGAAATAGCGGAAGAAAATATCGAAAACATTTAACTTTCCTTAAGAGATAATTCATGCACTTGATATTTCTCAAATTTTATTTTCCAAAATATGTAAAAGAATGATTGTCTAGAGTAAATTTCCTATAAGCATAATGAAAGAAACAAAGCAAAATAAAAACCCCATTTTAATATAACAAGACATTTATTTACACTTTAAAATAAAATTTAGATGCAGGTGGGTTTATTTTCAATTTGTGTATTTTTTTCTATTGAAGACTGTCTCTAAAACAGTAATTTTAATCGAAGTATTATTTATAATCTTCGGACTGTTTATTTTTTCATTTAAACGTTCAATAATTCCGTTCTTTGTTCAACAGTGTCATAAAAATTAAATTTAAATCAAAGAGATGCATAAAAACCAATTACATCAGCAAAAATGTAAAATTTTTATATTTAAGATTCAGTGTAATAATTTTGAACCAAACTTTCGAGAAACTTTTATTTGAAATGAAAAATGCAAATAATTGAGTATGATATCAGAAGAAGGAATTAGATTAACACATATTTTGCAAAAACTTTTTTATAGACGCAGAGATTTAACTGCAACATAGTGTTTGCTACGTTGTGGTAGAGACGGTTGGGCTAATTTTAAATAAATTATTTTTTGCTCCGTGGATGGAAATGTATGTATATTTTAAGCGATCTTCCTTCAAAGAGACACTTTTTTTCAGACAGTACAATAAAATGTTTGCTTCTGAAGTTTTTAGTCCGACATCCTGGAGGATAATTTTCAGAATTATATATATATCAAAATGTACAGGCAGATCATAAATTTGTACATAATTAAATGGTAGTTAAACATTATAAGGATGTGAGTGAATAAACTTCCAGTTCGAAAACTGAGAAGTATTTTCTTAAATCAACGCTAAGTTTGGATTCAATATTAGAAATCAGAATGTTTTAAGAATGCATAGAATGTGAATTTATCATACTAAAAAGCTTGATTAATACATTTAATTATGGCATGAAACGAGTAAAACATTAAATGCATGAATAATGCATGCATATAAATAATTTATTATTTGAATAATTACTAATACCAATTGCTAAGAATTTGTCAGTTGTATATGCCATACATTGATTTAACACTTTATTTTCTGAATTAACATACCATCAACTTTTCAATTTTATTTTGGCATCATTTCTGTTGGCTTCTCGATTGATATTCATAAGACTTCTTCTAAGACTAAACAAACATTTATTAGCACATTAAAACACCACTTCGTATCTGCGTACATCGTTCAACCGTATTCGTACTCGTACTCGTCTCATCTCGTCTCTAGACTATTTCTAAAATCAAATTCAAAGTAGCGTAACATCTTACTGTTGCCACTTACCTGATATCATACACTGATATACAATAATTTTGTTGCAGTCATGCTTTTGTCAGGCATAATATGAAATACGCTTACATTTGAAAACTTTTGATGCATAATAACGCAAGAAAAATTGGTAAACCCTTTTTAATTTATTAAAATAGCTTAATTAATCTAATTGCTAATTAAAAAATTTTAATTTCTGCCTTCAGCTGCCATCTATTGTTTTTTTGTCGAAACTATATTGTTCATGTTTTTGTGAATACCGTCAGGAAAAACGGTCAAGTTACGAAGATACAAGTATTACTTTAATTACGCTTATAAGTAGCGTCGGCGAATAAAGGGTTCAATTAACGAATTAATTACTGCATAACATTCTAAGTTTATGTTGAGAAACACATATATAAAATGATTTCTATAGATGAATTAAAATTTAGGTTTATTTATTTTGCCTTCAATTAGTAATTTAAACAGAACCTTGATTCAATTCATTCAATTCTAGTATGTGATTTTATTCTAACTAAGATTTTGAGCTTTAATTGAAAGTTTTAATTGAATAAATATACAGATAGGTTTATAAAATCCTTTCAACATATAGAATTAATCATTTTGCATATTACAATAGACATTTTAGCTTAATTCAATAAAGATGCTTAACTAAATTAATGTACTTTCAATATAATGTAACATTTTATCTGAACAGTTAGTTATAACTATTCAAAACTAAACAAGTTTTAGATAACTTCAAGCATATAAATTTAAATTAATATATTTTTAATCATATTTTTTCTCACTATGGATATGAGTGGCCTGTTTGCAGCCTTGCGGCTACGAAATCACATATTATCGGATTCTAGACCAGATTCCACTTAATTATAACCATGAAGGAACGGTTTATGCCAAAATTCTCCCTCAAAGGATTACTGCAAGTTAATCGAGTATTCACGACTGGTCCAAGTCGCGGAAAGAGCGTATTCAAATTAGTCACTATTCCATTTTTTACCTATCCATTTAGGCAAGCCATTCATGACCCCTCTGGAGTAGGCTATTCATTCACTATTATAATTCAGCCTTCTCAGCTTTTCTCGATGACCCGCGCACACTAATCCACCATCCCTCCCCTCCCCCACCATTCAAGACGACACATATCTAGTCTCGCAACATTTAAGGCCGGGTCGTCGAAATGGAGTGATGGATATTGGGACAGGTTAAGCTGGTAATTCACTTGAAGGATAACCATGTCATTTGTCTTAAGCCCGGTTTGTTTTCACCCATTTTAATCAAAAAATACAGGCACGCCATTCACTTATATTTAGAAGGACGCTAAATCTGAACGAAGGTAGGGGGAGCGATCTTCTTTCCCACTCTACAGCTGCTTGTCAATTGCTCTTCGATTTTCCCCAGTCAGCAGATTTTAATTTATGCTACCCTCTAAGGGAGGTTTCCATCTACGAAAGTTATTGATCTTTTCGCTAGCCTCTTTCAGTGTCCCTCTGAAGCGAGACCTTAAACTCCATCGTTTTCGTTCCGATTTCAATCAAGACGGAATTCCAACCACCACAAGCCATTTGGCTGATTTTCATAGATTTTTATGCCCTTTTCCTTCTCGCGTTCCAAATTATCCAGTTTATCTGCGAAGTGAATGGCTGGATTTAGATATCCAACCTTCCGCTCTACGCCATTCCAAAAATGAACAGTTTCTACCATTAATAATCGTTCTTAGCGTGGAGAAGTTATGCATGATCAACCTTAACCTTTTACTTTCAGATGGAACTTAAAAGTGCTACTTTAATCACGCTTGTATCTTCGTAATTTGACAGTTTTTCCTGACATTATTCACAAGAACAATAGGAATATAGTTCAAACAGTTAGCAGTTGAAGGCAAAATATAATTTTTAAAATTATTAAATTATTTTATTTAATTAAAAAAAATTTCATCTTCCCTGTGGGTTTTCTGCATTAACACGTATCTAATGATACCAAAATAAAATTGAAAAGTTACTGGTAAGTTAAATCGGTAAATAAAGGGTTAAACCGACTTGGTTAAATATTTCTCGGTTGATACGAAGAGGGGTGATAGTTCAAGTGACATCCTCGTCATGGTCTCTCACCATACTGACACCTT
>BGPR01001259.1:243472-255598 GCA_013235015.1 Araneus ventricosus | reverse complement strand
CCTCGTCATGGTCTCTCACCATACTGACACCTTGGATGAATATTTACGACAAAAGGAAGTGAATACTTTGAATTGTAACTCACTTCATCATCTTTACTAATAATAAATGATAATGTGTGTGTTGGCGCTCTACAGTGCAGACCACTGGACGTAGAGCTACGAAACTTGGCACAAAAATACTTTGGAGGGTAGGAATGTGCGCCTCGGAAGCCTTTCTATGAAATTTTAATTAGAATTTTAATTAAAAATTAAGCGAAATTGTGGTGTTTTTTCCTAAATAACTTACAAAAACATTGCAGCACAAAAATCATTTTTACTCCATCTGACAGGGCAAAACATTACTTTCTCAATAATAGTATCAATTAAATTGCCGTAAGAGGTTTTCCCAAAAAATTTTAAAAAATATTTTTTGGCAAAATTTACAACAATACTTTTCATCGTGTAAACGTAATCCAAACTGTTTACTTTGTTTAAACAAATATTTACTTGCGTGTTTCTTTATCAGTTTTTAAAGCTAAGGTAATATCATAATGTTTAATGCTATGTTTTAACAGCATATTTTCGTCGAGCTAATATGTGGCTAGAAGTAAAATGAGTTCGCCATTTTAAAATTAAAATCAAATACATATATTGCAAGAGAAATAAGTGTGAAGTTGATGCCGACAATGTGCAATTTGAAGTTGCATGACACAGCCATTCACATGACTCTATTAGGGATTTTCATGGAAGTAACGAACAAAACAGGTGCAAAGCTATTGAAAGAATATTGGTTAAATGTCTATCACAATTTGAAATTCAAAATTGTTAAGGGAACCATGAATATCAAATTATGCGTAAGAGATTGAATTGAAATTGTATACGAGGCGAATAAGCTGGTCGCCGAAGGCGGCTAGTACACAATAAACTTAATAGTAAACTAGCTATCTGTAAGCGCCTGAACATTATTAATAAAAAATAATTTACCCCAACCATTATTTTTCTACTTGATTGCAGATATGTGGAAGGACAAAAGACATGGTATTTTCGATGTTTATTTGTATATGAAACGCAAAGGTAAAGCAATATTATCGCATTAAAATTTATTTAAAGTTTTTTAAAAAAAATGCACTGAAAGGCAACTTACCCTAGAAATATCGCAAATCTTGTTCATATTGAAACCTCTATACCTCTGATCTCTATTTATATATACCTCTGTGCTTAACTTTCCAGTATTCTCTTTTTCGCAGTAAAAAATTACAAGTGTTACTCTGAGCAAATTTATTTTTAATGCAGAAAACAATTTAGAAAGAATTTTGATATTTATTTAATTTGGATTTTGTTTAAATTTGGTACTTAAATCAATGAAATGAAATAGATTTTTTGATGGAATAAAATATATCAAATAAAAAATTTTCTACTTTCAAATGCTTATCTCTATTCCTTTTTTCTATAGAAAAAGTCAGGCAAATAATCACAAACATTTTTAATGTAAAAAAATATAATAAATTGAAAGTATCTGTTAACATTTTTTTTAGATTTAAAAATTTATATTAATTTAAAAATCAAGACTAGTAAGATAACCAAAATGGTATTTATTTTTTCCTGAAAAAATATCGAATTAATAAGATGTTAAGAATTCATTTGTTTTTAAATGCATTTTAGAAACAGAATTTGCAAACATGTTTTTAATTGTATTTATTCATTCCAGAGGAAATTCATTCGAAATAAATAGTTATAATTGTTTTATGAATGCCTTCATTTCAAGAAAGTGGAATAATTAATTTACTTTGCTTTCACTTGCTTAAGCTGAGAAAATTAAAGGCTATATCTTATGTTTTCACTTGAAAAATAATTCTTATACATATTTGCAGTATTTCTTCATTAGAGCATAAAGTGAATAAAAAAGTACTTTTCCTTCTGCAATATGAGAGCATTCTGAAAGCTTTTACACTTTTTCTGTCCGCCATTTTGCTTTCAAAGCACTGGGCTCTTATTTCTTAAATGAAATCTTTGTTCTATTTATCTGTTCCATCAGACCGTAAAGTCTGTGTTATTTAATTTGCTAAAAGATTTTCAAAGCAAAAAAATAATAATTCTAATACGGAAAACATCTGTTACAAGATAGCTACACTTTCTCGTCGAAAGCCATTTCAAAACTTCTTTTATGGCACTTTTATTACAATATATATCTGCAACTTACAAAAATGTTCAGCAGTTAGAGTTTTTTTTCTTCGTTCCATGAAGTGTCTTTTTTTTCCTTTCAGTGATAATAGTTTCCAACTGCTTTAATATATTTTATTTTATAGTTCTGAACAAAGAGTATGTGAAAGTGTGTGCGAGAAAGAATAGTAAGAGAATGTGTGTATGTGTGCTTGAATGATGTAGTGAATGATATAAAGGAAATTACATGAAAATGGAAATAAAGCTATCGAAATGAAGTGGTCGATAATCGTAAATATAATAAAAAAACTGCCCTTTACAGAATCTAGGCGATATAGGGCATTTAATGAATGAAACAGGTTTTACACGTTCACAGAAGAAATAATAATTCACAAAAGGTATAAGTTGTGTGATGTTGCCATCGAAATCCATAATTCCATTTTTCAAAGTCATTGAAACCAAAACATACTTAAGCATAAAATTTAACAGTTAAATGATACATTAAATCAACAAGCGTTTGTTTTTAAACATTAAGTGATGTATCATACACTTATATCTTCAGGTAATAAAAAAAGGTATCAAGATATATCCTCAAGTAGTTCGTTCAGAAGCTGCAAAATTTGAAAAAGCAGTCATTGAAAGTTTATAATGGCTTCAAATGTCCTCAATATATGAAACTAGAAATATATATATTTTTAAATGTAGACACCTGATTGCACTGTTTGTGCTAAAAAAAGTAGATAATATTTTTAATTTTGAAAAATTTTACTATGATGTTTCTTGCAACTTCAGTTTTACGAAAAAATTGTTTATGTATTAGCGTCAATACATATGGTCACAATGAGCAAGACATACTTTACCTCGTACTGAGAATCTATAAAAGAAAGGTAGGGTAATTTTGCTTAAGTCCTACTCCCTAAGGAAAAAAGTCTACAAATTGCAGGTTTTACTAAATAATGGTCTAAATTTTGCATTATTCACAACTTTTATGAATATTGCACCTATTTATTACAGGCAGTTTCAAAATATACGTAAACTGTCGAATAAAATAAATTTTAATGTAATAACATCGGTAAGGAAACCGGTTCTTAAGTCGTATCACCCATGTCCCAAGTCGTACCTTGGAAGCAAATGCAGCAGAAACACTTTGTATTACTAATCTTTGAGTAAGCTATTCGGTGTTGGGTTGATCCTCGGTCAACCCTTTTAATTTTCGAAATTCATAATGTTTATTTAGTTCTAGAAGGCGACGTCACAGTTTCGGTTTTGGAATATTACACTTTCTGAACCCCATATCAATATTAGGCAATTTTCATAAAGCCCCGTCCATATCATGTATCTAAGTATTATAGGTACGTTTTGCCATGTTTATTGGCCCTGCTTGAAAATTGGAAAAAACACATTTAATATTACATATGAAAAAGAATATTATTCAATTTCTGTAAATGATTTGTCTCTTTAGCTGTGCAAGAGATCCTTAATGCTTACCTGGTACGACTTAAGCATCGTTTGAGGTACGACTTAAGTAAAGCAACTTGTAATATTTAAAATAAGCATTATGAAAGAATTAATCCAACCAGAGTGCCATAGTTACATAAAAGCAATTATCCAAGTAGAACAAAATGATGCCCTAAGAAGTACCAGAATTTTATTTATAATATTTATTGCTCTACGTCTTAAGAAATATGCACGAAAACTATAAGAAAATTACCGAAAACTTTTTTTTCTTCTAGGTTAGGTTTAACGCATCGAAGTTCCGTTCTAAATAATGTAATTAACATCGCCGATGCTAGTAGCCATCGCACTGCAGTCATCGTTGCTGATATAACGAAAACAAAGTCAGAATGGAAAAGGTAAGACTGAGACTGTGTTACGACTTGAGCAACCTTACCCTATACCAGATAAACAGAGATAAATAAATTTACAATGATAGGTGTATATTGCGCAGCGGTTGACTCATATGCCAAGTTCTGCAGGTTGATTATAATGTCTGTATACGTTTTGCTTTGAATTTTACTAATTGCATTGTTTTTGCAGATTATCATACAAGTATGCTGAAAATAAAGTAAAAGGCAGCAATTGTTTGTGATCGTTTGCTGAGAGTAATGAAACGAGCAGGTGCGGAATTTTTTTACACGCAAATTCAGTAAACCAGGTTTATTAGTTTGGTCGTCAAAAATCTAGTAGAAACATTCTAGGCATACTGATATTCTTAAAGATAAAGAACTTTCTGGAAGTTACACATCTGGAAAGCATTTTTGTATTATTTTGGATTTGGAAATATTTCATTTATTAAAATAACCGCTTCCGTCTTCCATTCTTCATCTAACTTCTATTAGAACTAATCAAAATCATGGAACATATTTATGCTCAGAAGAATGTTTCAAATAAAAGTTAAAGAGATCTTCCCATAGAAAGGCTCAAAAAGTTTTTTATACCTATTCTGTCAGCAAACCTGAATTATCAGTCTTGTAATATATGAAGCATTATAGGAAATAAAGACGTCTATATTCATGTGAATTGATACACTAGCGCAATTTCTACATCGTGAGACATCTTAGTCTACCAAAGACTGTCGTAACGATGTATTGAAGTGCTAAAACATGACGGGTAAGAATAAAATTGCGTCTCAGAAAATGCTGAAGCTGGTGGAAGCTCGCTACATATGCTTTTAGGAGAAGTATAAAATCGAAAAGTTAGCTATAAAGAAAGTATCCAGCATTATTTCAGTAATCGTTAGTTGAAGAAAGGAGAAATATGCTAATCATAGCAAGGGGAATCGATCATTCTTATCTTGTAAGTGTCTGTCAATATATTCTTCGTTTTTCTGTATTTTAATATTTAAGTATTATTTTCTTGAGTCTTCGAAAAGAAATCAATACAAATTATGTTCTGCCGAGAAGAGGACAACTAATATTTATTTCCCTTCTTTCGTAAATGGTGGCGTTGCTCTATGGGCCCATCGTCGATGACAGCTTGAACCCTTGTAATGAAGGGGGAGGCCTTCGTATATACTGTTACAGTCATGGAAAGTCGCTTCCCAGCAATGCAGGTCTTATGGTTGGGAAGAGGGTTTTACAAGGTGAAGCATGGAGTGACCTCAGCGGCTCTCGTGGCACGCATGACCTTGGCGACCATTTTGGCGACTTGGCGACAAGTTTGGCGACCTTGGCGACAAGTTTGGCGACCTTGGCGACAAATAGAGTATTCCCGAAAATGCAACCCTTTTCTCGATATTTCTATTAGGGGCCGAGAACTAGGATTTTCATGAAAATTCTATGTGACGTCACGGCCTAACGGGGAGAGTATATAAGACCGCGTTTGGACCACAACAGCGTCTTTCGAACGACTGGTTACTTCTCTTTGAAGCGCGAACGTCTTCGGAGTTCTATCCGCTGTGTGAGCTAATCAGCTGGTGAGCTGAGCTGCTATTGTCGTTACTAGTTATTTGCTGACTGTTTGTGCTGTTAGATATCAAAGTGCTGAACTGTCATTACCTGTGAATTGTTGTCTATTTACATTGGTAATCTGTGCAAGGACTATTGTTTCCTGTACTTGTGTTACGTGCATTTCCTGCATATTTGTAAATAAACCTTCATTCTCCATTATCCTGCGTGTTGGACTGTTTACACCATGCACCACAGAGATACTTTTAGCAACAATACCATTCATAATAAGGGCTATAATGTGTTTGGCCTCAATAGCCGTATTAATTGTTGCGTTGGTAAGCCATGCAAAGTTACCATCTTGTCTAGGCTGGTCGGTTAATGCCTTTTTGATTGATTCAATTCATACCGCATAATAAAAAGTTGTGATCTAAACACAAAATATAAACGTAGTTTATAAAGAATGTTCGCATAGATTGTAAAATAGTCATGACTTGAAGAAAAGGTAAATGTTTTTTTTCATACCATGACAAATAGACTAGTCTTATCTCAGTTAAAAGCGTTTGATCATTCATTTTCTACTTTTCTGTAATTTAAATCGTAATTACTTTGCGGTATGCTAGAAAATAAGGCTGAAAACATTACGTTTTTTGAAGAAGGAGACGACCAACACTACTTTGTGCCAAAGCAAATACACACTATCAGAGAAAAGATCATACAGACACAGATCGCTATAGTGCTCCCTCTGTTGCAATGCAGTTCAAGCATCAACAGTGGTTTCACGTTATGTCAAAAATGTTTATTGTCTAAGTTTCAAGTCGAACTCAGTTAATTTTAGATTTTATTACTTTGTTTTCTATTATACTTGTTTTTCTCAGAATGCGAGATTGTTGATGCATCGAAAAGTTGCGGCCGTGGTCTCGGCTTTGGGGCCGGAGGGTTCCAGGTTCGAAACCCTATTCCAATGAAGATTCGTCGCGTATCGGGCCTGTTGCACGTTAAATCATAGGTAGGGGACCAATTGTCCTCCCGTTGGTGTGGTGCAAAAATAACCACACTGGCCCTGCCTACCCAAGAAGAGTGTAAGGCCAAGAGAGGACCAGCGCGGAGAGAGAGCAGCCCCAACAACATGTGGAGGACGGGATTTATTAGATACAATAAATGATACGCCGAAGTTTGTAGAGGAGGATGCCAGCTCAAGTGTCATCCTCGTCATCTGACCGATGTTCAAAATCACGAGGTCCTTCCCAAAATAGCCCTCATATTAACGTCTCGTTTTGAAGCAACATAACTAAACTAGCATCGAAGTGTTACCAAATCAATTTGAATAATCTTTCAAATAATCCTTGATTTATCACTTTTACATAATTTCTGATTATAACTTTTTAAGTTTCTTGTGTATTATTCTGTTAAACTTTTTGATTGATAAGAATATCTATTAACTCATAAATGCATTACTTACCAGTAAATACCTAGAAATAGTACAGATAGAAATTTGGCAATAGAACCATCCAGTATAAATCAACTCTGTTTTGTCTGTCTAAAGCGATGTCTAAAGTAAAAAAAAAAGTTACTTAAACATTTATAGCTCTATTTTCAGTACAAATTAGAACCAGTATTTTTTATTTAATTTCATTGAAAAAAATTTCATTATCCAAGAGTTTTATTTTAAAGCACTTAGAAAATGTGAATGAATCGATATTTCTCTATTTTCTACACCAATTTAAGGACTAGAAAATATCTTACTATATTGTTTTAATGCATATTATTGCCAAAAGTCTGCAAAACGGTTACATTTCCTTTGTCGCATTCATTATTTTTTGAAACAAAAATTTTAAAATAGAACTAATATTTTTAAAATATTCTACCTGTAATCTGTAATGTCTAAACTAACCAAAAAGATATTGCGGCAAACCATGAACGATAATGAATGTAACGGTTAAGAGAATGAAATTATTTGTCAGAATTTAATTTCAATATAATAAAAGTCATATATTGGAAAAAATAAAATTCATATATTTGAAAAAAATACAAACTCACTTAACCACATATTTGTGGTCCTCAGTAAGAGACTGTCGGGAGTTTTGTACACGATTTCACCAAGTATACAAATCCAACTCTTTTTTTCATTCTAGGGGTCTTTTCAGCCTAGATTAATAAATTAAATTTTTCATGGTTAAACGTAATCTTGTCACCGGAATTCCAGTATCGTCCTTGTTATTTGACAAAGGTTGGAAATTATGATATTCGGGACCTATTGTAAAATAAAAACATAAAGAAAACAAGATCAATGTAAAGATCTAAAATTACTGTGCGGAATACGACTCGATAATTGAAAGAAGTAATTAACTTTAAGAAGAAGTAATTAATTTCGTCAAACTTTAATTACGTGAGATTTAATTAAGCATGATACGCAATTAAACATCGCTTCGTTTTCAAAATGTTTTCTTTCACAAGAAATTTTTATTACAAAAACATTTCGAATGTTCTTGAAAAATAAAATAAGTTAGGATATATAAGATACGACTTAAAATATTATATTTTGCCTTAGCCGCTGGGAAAGTTAAATCAAAAGACCCTGTACTCTGTTTAATTCGCATTCTTTCTGAAAGGGCAATAAACCCTTTTCAAAATGATTCATCTCCTGCTGTAGATCATGCACACGTGACAAATAAATAGCAAAGGGTAATTCACTTTGACTCAATGCTAGATGCATAAGAACGTGACTTGCTTAACGTTTCCGGTGAATAAGATTGTCAAGGATAAACAAAGCATCGGTTCAGACAATGGATGATTGCATTGGTGTAGGTTAATGCCCGGAAAGATGAACAAAAATTATAAACAAAGTACCTTTATGACACATGTTATAAAAGGTACAAATGGAAATATTACGTTATTCGAATATTGCCTTGTCTAAAAATATTTCAATTCTTATTTATGATCTGCATAGTAAATCTTATTAGTGGATGTCGCTAATACTTAAAAAATACTTAAAGAAAATCGGTCCGAAAGCTGCTATTATTCCTATTCTTTTCGGGGGGGGCCTTATGGAGATTATATTTTTCCTATACACTCTTATTTATAATTTATCTTCACTTATCTGCTCTATTAAGCTAATTTTTGTATGAAAAAGAACATTAATTCTCTATAGGAGGACTCTCATAATTTAATCAGCCCATAGTTCCAGGAAATATTATTGTTATAACAAATATTCCTCCATATGAAGTGGATGTTCTTATCTTCTATAAGAACTCTTTGTTATCGTTTTTCTCTGTTCTAATGGAAAAAATGAAATTAAGCAACACACATAATCTTATTTATTTATTAATGATAGTCAGAGTTCTGTTTTTATCTAGAGGTATGACAATTATTTAGATTTTGTCCATCGATAAAATAGTTTTTACTAATGTTCTATAATAAATATCAAAAATGCTTTTTATTAGTTAAGAATTCTCAAAATTTCAAATTAATATAATTGATGGAGTAATTATTAATGCAATATATTTTCCCGAATTTTCTATGAAATAAAAAATATTTATAAAAGTATAACTAGAACTTTCTTCTTTCCAAACTGTATTGCAAGAAGAATTAGAGTTTCCATTGGATGCGATAGGACCGATCTCGCAACTTTGTACCGTGGTCAGGTGACGAGGACGACACTTGAGCTAGCACCTTCTTCCCTAGGCTTCCGCACCACGCCAGAGGGAAGACGTTTGGACCACTACGTATGATTTAGCGAGCAACAAGCCCAGATACATGACGAATCTTCAGTGGAATCGGGTATCAAATTTGGAGCCCTCCTGTCCCAAAGCCGAGACCATTAGGCCACCACTGTCAACGTTTCATTTAAAGATAGTGATATTCTTCTTAATGGGTCAAGATGCTCTACAATATTGCTACTATATCTTCACTATATTGTACTGCATTCTTAATATCGAACAACAGCCTGGAGTTATCGTACAGTATCATGTGTTAATAAAGTAGTATCCATGTGCAAAACAAAATATTTGTGTGACATTTTAACGAATATTGCAATGCATATTTCTTCAGAAATGTAAAATGATATTTTTAATCTGGTGCATAAATAAAATTTTGCGGTATATGATGTAACGTGTTGTTCCAGTTTTATCCAAATAACGATACTCCATGATAAAACTGGGCTATATGGATTTCAACAAATGATATCAATAATTTTTTTTTTATTTTGGTGCACGCCATGTGGATTTCATGAAACTATACAGATGAATTCCATTCGCCTAATGGCAAGAAGATTTAGAAAGTTTAAATAAATTCAGAAAACTTATTGAGTAAATAATTCCATCAACGTTATGTTTGGTTTCAAACATGAAGTATTTAACGATATTTTTGAACACCATTACTAACAGTAAATTATTTATAACAGGTCTTAAAGATTTGTAATGAAACATGTATCAAGATAATAGCTGTATGGCCCGGCTTTGCACAGGCTATCTCGAATAATGGGATATTCCCGGGAGGAGAGAAGTGAGGTCACGTGAGGCTTCGGGATCCATGTATTTTCATAAGGCCCGCCTCTGTTTTTTTCAACAAAAAATGCCACTTATTTTCCCCAACAAATATTACGAAGCTAAACACATTAATACAAAAAAGGAAAGAAAGCGATTTTTTTCCGATATTAATAAATCTAAACACATAAGCTCTAAAAAAGAAATACCAGCTTCAGTTAAATAAATAAATGGAAATGGAAGAACATAGTGTGTGAACCATTAGATTTTAAAAAAGGACTTCTGCAGACTCGAATGAAATTACTTTTTTTACGTTTTCGATTTGATGAATGCAGTTGCATTGTTGGTGTAAAACCTGAAGTTCCGCCATTTACACCTAAGTTGTAGTAAATCATCAAAGTTTCCGCATGATGTTAGAAGGGGACTTCTGCGCGGAAGAGGAACTTCAATTGCCCATCAAAAGGCCTAAAATGAATTTACATCACAATTTTTTTCACTAGAATACTTTTCAATATGAATTTTATTTGAAAACAAATTTTACATTTTCTTTTGTTTTATTAAAATTTAAATTTATCTGCAAAAAAATGAATTTTAAATTCAATTTGAGTTTAATTGATATTTCTTGTTTCATATTTGTTTATCCCTGAATTTTTATTAAATTATAATTTTACTTAAAAACCAGTAGCTTCCCAAATTTAGATTTCTTTGCGAAAAAAGTAACTTTTACTTTCATTTGAGTTTCATTGATATCCCAGGCTTCATGATTATTTCCCTGAAATTTTTTCTTTAAATCTAAATTTTACTTAGAAACGAATAACTTAAAAATTTATTTGGATTCTTTTAAGTTTTAGTTTACTTTCAAATAAATTAATTTTGAATTTCATTTGAGATTCCTTGATATTTTTGGAATTATTTTTTCCTTGATTTTTTTCTGTTGTAAACGAATAAGTTTAAAATTCTATTTTATTTTGAGGTTTCAAATTTAAATATACTCGCAAATAAATTTCGTATTTTAGTTAAGTCTCATTAATATTTTTGGCTTTATAATGATTTATTCTTAAAAATTCTGAAAATTTTATGTTGCTTGACTTTAGAAAGTGTCTTCTGCAAAATTTATATTTCAATTTTTGCAAATATTAAAAATTATACTATTTTTTTTTGGTTTTCGTCCATAGGTTCATTTACTACTGTGAATTTCGATGTTGTTCACAGCCCATTTTTTTCCTCTCCCTATAAAAGTTTGAAATTGTCAGAAGTTTTGTTTTAAAATAAATCGATTCCTGTTATTTCTGCTCAAAAGATGGCGGCCCATGACTGATCGATATACAGTTATGAAGAACGTAAGAAAGCCAGAAAATGATATTTTGCGTTGTTTCTAAATCAAAACACGAAGTTTGCTAAAAAAGAAAAAAAACCTTTCATACAAATTTAAAACATGTTTCTTTAAATACAGAAACAAAAAATTCAAAGACTTCGGAGTCAAAGTTGTCAATAAACAAAAAATGCAAGAAATTCGGTTGTTAAATTTGCCTCTAGAAGGCAGCATGGATCATTTTGACGTTTTTAATTAATATCTTTTTAACTAATTGCAATTTCGGATTTAAAAAGTCGAAATGGATTCCTTGGATTATTTTCCATCTTTTGGTACTTACGGCTAGTTTCAGGATTCAGTGGGTCGTGAGAAGTTAGCCCGACATAGATGCACACGTTTGATGACGTTCGGATTTTAATTGGAATGATATGTTAAATACAAACAATATGGTATTTCTGAATGCGTTTCACAAGTTCTGACGTAGAAAATTATTCTTCTACAAGGTATAAATATTTAATCTACAAAACAATGGAAAATTAATTTTTTAAAATAAAAAATCACAAGTTACAATTTGTTCATCTAATTATTAATTTCGAAATTAGATTATATTCGTGCAAAAACGAAGTCCTATTTCTGAAATTAAATATAAACATTAGTGATTATATTTCAGCTATAAAATTGAGAATGTGTTTAAATCTTAGATTACTATTCAGATAATATTCCACTTTATTACAAGGCGCATTGAAATGTATTAACATATATCAGTTCAGTTAACAAATGTTTTGTACAGATCTTGCTTTAATTG
>BGPR01001259.1:206323-241204 GCA_013235015.1 Araneus ventricosus | reverse complement strand
ACAAGTATATAGTGTACACAAGTATATAGTGTACACAAGTATATAGTACCACAAGTATAGTATCGTATAAATCGATAGCTCATTTGCTATCGATTTATACGATAGCAAATGAGCTATCGTATAAATCGTACGCAGCATGACATATACAATAATACTAAGTAAGAAGCAGTATCAGCAACAAACTCCTGGAGCTTTTACAGTATGTTTTCAAAGTATTTGTTGTCTTTAACTATATACGCTAAACATGCTGTTATTCATGCAACTGGGTTGCTTTTCTATTATAGAGTTGAATTTTATTATATTTGTTGTTTACATTTTATTTTGTGTGTATCATTTTGTTTTTCTTAATTCACTAACAAAGACCCTGTAGCTCACCCTCTCCTTTTGAGTTTCGTAACCCTTGTTCCATATTGTGAAGAAGTTCAAGGAAGGAGCTCGTAATTTTAAGCCGGAAATTCATCTGTACTCCATTCCATTCCATTTCTCCCAAAACAGCTTTTTTCCCACCCATTCAAGTCGGGGGGAAAACAGGCACGTCATTCACTTGAGGCTCCAAAGTTCGCTACCACAAGCAGCGGTAGCGGGAAACAAAGATCGCTCCCCTCTACTGCCGTTCTTCGTTCCCCCTATTCCTCCCTCGTCGGATTTCTGATTTTCTAGCATAGTCGCATGGTCTCAATCTTGGCAGATTCTTTGATGTGCCGCCTACCCTCGCATCGGGGTCTCAAATTGGAATTGACACATGAAGTGTTAGAGTTTGAGCTCGTTGGAATTTCATCGGTTCGAATCATTTATTCTAAATCTCATAAATTTTCGACCTTGACGATTGAATTTTCTTCCTGTGTTCCAAAAATTCCGTCTTGGATTGGATGTGAATGTCCTGCTTTATATAGCGATCAAAAGAAGACGGTACCACCTGGACTGTAACCCACTTCTTTATCTTCAGCAATACATAGAGGGAGGATATTCGAATCTGAAGTGTTTAGTATGCACAAAGCCCGCGCAAGCAGCGAAACATCAGTGGAATTGAGTTTCAAAAGTTCCTCCTGATCTTAAGTACCTACACATTGGTGTCCAGAAGTTTAGCACAATTCTTAAGTTGCGAAAAATTGGAAATAATATAGATACTATGGTTCGCAATCAGTTCAGTAGAATCATGGGACATGTTATCGTCCGAACTTGCATTTTACAGTGAAGATTCTGCCACGAGGGCATTTTTGGGAGGCGTCTAGCAGTATATGAAGACGAAAAGAGATCTTACCCATCTCATTTCAAATAAAGCTGAAAATGAGTTGAAACTTTCATAATGCTTATGTTTGATGCGCATAATATTTACATGCATTTTCATAAAAACAGGACGAATATTCGGGAAGATATAAAGCATTCATTAAAAAATCCCAAATGTTTAAGCATAAAAAATGCTTATAGCATGTAGAGTTTTCAACCAAATTGTACGAAACATGTGAAAATATTTGGGATTTTTGAAAGAAACCGTAAACACAGCACGAATATTCGGGAAAATGTAAAGGTCTCTTTCAAAAATCCCAAATATTTTCACATGTTTCGTACAATTTGGTTGAAAACTCTACATGCTGTAAGCATAAAAAATGCTGAAACATTCGGAACTTTTTAATGAATGGTTTATTTCCGAATATTCGTCCTGTTTTCACGAAAATGCGTGTAAATATTATGCGCATCAAACATAAGCATTGATGAAAGTTTCAAGTCATTATCAGATTTCTGTGAAACCATATGGGTGGAAATCACTTTCTGGTTCCCACTATATGCCTTCGTGACCGAATCTTTGAGGGGTAAATTGGCAGACTGTAATATGCAGAGATGAGAAACAGTTTGAAGTAAGCATCATTTATTTTTAAATTCATAGACGCAAGAGAATTATAACAACACAGACATGAAGACGTTTACAAGTACATAGTTAAAAGTACATACATACATACATATATATATATATATATATATATATATATATATATATATATATATATATATATATGTAGAAACTAACTTTAGCATTTTTGTTCATTTAAAATTGTAAGAGATGGCTCCACTAATAAAATCGTCTGTTTTATGGCGAAGTGACGTCACGTCACGCGGCGGGAATTAAATCAGTTCGATGTTGGATTTTCACCGAAGCGGTCGTTATAATTTAGGCTCTCCGTTTTCTGAGCGAAAGTAAATTATGAATTAGCCTGGTGTCATCTCGGAGGTGAACTTGCTCTTATGTTTATTGTTTTAACCCCTTTGTAAATAGTTAAATGTTTTAATTGTGTTTAAATAATAAATTAGTTGCTTTTAACTCTCTCTTTTCATTTTGCATCAAATTAGAACCTTTATCCCCTAGACACCTTTCCTACATATATATATATATATATATATATACATATATATACATATATATACATATATATATATATATATACATATATATACATATATATACATACATATATATACATATATATATATATATATACATATATATACATATATATATATCATGTTACCGTCTCTCCGTGACAAAAACATCAAATGCAATCATGGGATACATGTGACGTCACACAGTGACGTATCGCATCAAAATATCCCGTATTGCTTGTGATTGGTTGAATATTAAATGAGGAGATAGAAGGAAAGTAAACTGCGTATTGTTTTCAGCAATCTTCAATGAAAAATGCGAGTTCGGACGATAGTATGTCCCCACGATTCTCCTAAACTGATTGCGATTGTTCTAAAATTTTGGACACCGGTGAAGACAGTTACTAGCCCAATGCAGCACAAAGTAACGCATGAAAATAATAATAATAATTGTAAAAATAGTTTCATTCTAATTTGCATAGGATTATTTCGCAATTCGAGGAATACTTTCGGTCTAGACATCGTTTATTTTTGTCAAGATCGCTGTCTGGGTTATTTTCATTTATTCAATTCTGGTGCGTCTCAATTAACAATTAATATATGTTAAATGACCTCCATACACGGTTTCCCATAAAGGCTTAAAAATACTCTATATGCACTGCTATTCTTTAAGAAATATTGCATTCGAAATATTAGTATTCCGAGCATTGTGATTGTTTAAATAAAAATAAAATTCTTACGATAGGTAAACATTTTATTTTCGTTGAAAATCAGATTTCAAAATCGCTTCAATTCTCCGAAATTCCTTTTCTGAACAGAAGCAACACAGCTCACTTTAACTAAATTATTAACTATTAAAAATCTATTGGGAATTCCAGCTGTATTTTTGCATTCCATAATTGGCATTATTAAAAAGAAACTTTATTCTTCTTTACGCTTTTAATTAAAGGAAAATCCTTTTTTCTTTCAAGAAAAATGAATAAATAATTCATTCTATTGCCACACACCGGGAACATAGTGTGCCTCGTTCTTTTTAACATTGCAAAAGACTAAGAACATTTTCCAACATTTAAGATGACTAAGGAAAGATTATGTTGCTGTTCCATACATTACTTAAAAAGTCATGCTCTAAAACAATCATCCATAAAAACTGTCAACCTACAAACAGACATTAATGAATATTTTAAACTGAGAATACATAATTTTTAAACAAACTAGCAGTAAAAGTTAAAATCACGCAATCTCTTCGGAAGATAATTAGAGGTTTCATTATTCTAGAATTGCAGCAGCTTTTAGGATATAATTTTTAACAAAGGAAACGTTTACTAGAAATCAATCACAATGCTCTCCAAAAAAAGTTATTAACAAAATATTAGAACTGAAGATAATAAAATTGAAAATTTAAAATTAAAATCGGCATTCATGTGCGTGCACTTATCTAAAGCCAATAAATATTATTCGATTATTGCGACAACAAACTCCAAAGGGTTGAAGTAAACGCAAAGAAACACTATAATTGCAATATAGAGTAGCATTAAAAACCCCGTTTTATCGATAAAAATAATATATATAATAATTATATAATTTTTAGATTTATATATATATATATATATATATTTAGTTAAATATGTCAATTAACAAAACATGCGTTATATTTTCATTATATACAAATATAAATCTAAAAATTAAAATTAAAATAAAATTACCGTATCAATAATCATACAAATGGCATACAAAAGGTAGTTTGATTAAAAATTATTACACTATGAAAAAAAGACCACTATGAAAGACAACCTAGAATTGGAATTCCAACAATCAAATGCCTATTTGCCTTGGGAACTGATATGTCGCATTGAATCTAGACACTCTGCTAAATCCCAATTGTTGGAAAAACGAAAAAATAGGGGAATATATTCACAAAATCTTTCCAGATTAGAAACGAGAAAGTATGTAACTTATAACATACCAATTCAATTTCAATAGTTATTATATATTATATATGCATATAACCAAAATATAACTTGTTATATATGAACATACAAGAACAAAGTAAACAAGACATGGAAATATGCAAATCATAAACTAAAAATTCATTAATTAAGCAATATACAACCAAGTCTAAAGCAAAATGTAAAGAATTGAAAATACAATAGATACTAAGTACAAAATGTAAGTTAACAGTTAGATGTTAACAAGTAAAAGAACTATGCTGCTATCGAAAATATTGAAAAGACAATCCAAGTATATGGAGTTTTCAACAATTAAATTATTTGCTTGGCTGTGGACAAGCTTTCGCCAGGTTATATCAATTTTGCTGTACAAACCATCCCTGTTACTTAAGTTGATGAAAAATAAAATAATTTATATATTAGTATAAGTCAATGGGCTCTTTGCCACTTACTTATTTTGCAAAATGAAAATTGATTGTTTTGATATTTTTTGAATATTTTTGTGTGTTTATTTCTTTTTTGTATATATATATATTTAGTTAAGGGTCTGAGATTACGTCGATTATGATGCAAGCCGATGAAAAGTACAATATCAATGACAAAATCATTTGTTTCAGAGCATGCTTGCAAGAAAACTTTTGCCTAGAATACAAACGAACGTGGAAAGAGAACGTCAAAAGTTTGTGATTGAATTTATCACATGTTTTATTCGAAATAGATGCCGCAAACATGACTACGCAGTCTGCAAGGTCCTGAAAACAAATCCGGGACTTACTAGGTAATAAAGGGTATGATATTTATTTCAGCCGTAGCGATTACCATCTGCCCGGTGAAATTTCTTGCTAGTCTACACGTATGTAATAAAGGAGCGACTTAAGTTGTCGTTAAAAGAAATCCATGGGAATGAAATCTTTCGAACGTGAAGGGATATCATGGGACTTGATATTCCTTCACTCACCCAGACTCACAAATGCTTACAGCGATCAATTGTAATCCGTTTTCACTCTCTCTTAACATTGGAATTTGCACACTTATCTTCATGATTTATATAGTTTTATTGATTTTTTACTGTTTCTTGAGTCTAATAACTGTACTCAGAATGTGTCCTCATTCATTGAGAATAGTTTCTAAGCATTGTAGAAAGGCGTGCGGCCACTATTTTGTCTCACTACTGTAGGCTTGTACCCTCAGTATCATAATTTGCTGGATTTTCTAGTGAAGTTTCAAGAAACGTTCTATGTCTATCTACTACAGTTCCATTTTCTCAGAGACATTAGTAACATAATAAACTTTGCTATTCCTTTGAGCGTTGCAGTTTTGAACAATACTTGTCCAACACCGAAATTTTCATATAATTTTAACCTAAAAATGTTTTTGGGTTAGATACTCTCGCAAATAAAATTAAGCGACAAATGTGATGCTAAGACCGTTCAAAGAGCTTTGCAAGGCTCACCGTTGGGCATATATTGCCAAATTTGGTACGTAAGTATTACTTAGGCTCACGAAGAAAAGGAATTTAAAAAATTTCATTAGAATTTAATAATTAATAGAAATGTTTGCGTTTATCATCACTAACTTCGGCCTTCAACCATTTTTTGCCATTTAAAAACCTTTGAACCATTTAAAAATTAATAAATAGTTTTGCAATGAGGCCAATTTTTTCTACAATTTAAACAATTTGTTTTAAAAAAATATTTTTAAGTAAATTTTAAAGCATTACTTATCATTGTTTATAGTTACTGCATTTAAATACACGGGCTTAGGCAATTTTAAATTCATTTTTGTGTACACGTAATCGTTATAATTAAGAGTGAAAATAATATAAAAACAGAGGAATCAAGCCCAGTTTCGTAAATCAGAGGAACGAATCTTCTTAAAAGTTTTGGATTGTCGACTTATTTAGAATAGGCTGCTTTAATATGAAAAGTATTTTTTCTAATATTAATACAATTGGAATATTTGGCGCTTTCCTCAGCCACATATGTTTCTAATAATATTTCTCTCACCATGCTGTAGCCTAAGAGATTCGAAATAATTACTTAAACATTAAATTAATTAAATGGGATACTGAAATGAATCGCTCGGAAGCGTTAAGTCCAATGTTAGATATTTTCCGATTTCTATAAATTTTAATGGATTTAATGTGGGATTTGTACCTGTCACCACCAGATGGCGCAGCGACGCCCACATGCTCGCTCTCGACGTCACTGAGGACAAGATGCCAGGCAAATATCAGATGGAAATAAACAAGCTCTCGCGTAGGAGAGTTCAACTAACTGTCTTTAGCTCCCGCGAAGGAGAAGCTTAACAATTGCCCGGCAACTGACCGCGCGTATGTGGTCAACCACATTATGTTCTGCAGTACGAGTGCCCTTCTACAAACTCTCCAACACTGGATGTTATTTCTATTTTTATAGTTAAACTATCACCTATAAATATATCGTCATCTTTCAACATTGTGTAATAAAATGGATGTGTTACTTCAAGTGGGGTGATTGGTGTTATTTCACACACACATTAATAATATTTATAGTTTATTAACGGATTTTCTTGTTGCTTCATTAGAAGACTTTATATACTTTTGCTGATGAAATCAACAAATCAAAAATTTTAAAAATTAAGTATTAAAAAGCATTAATTTTCAAAATTTTTGTTTCTGGAATTAATTGCATCGGCTTCTGAACGACTCAATTATTGCACAGACACTGGATAAGCTGGTTGTGAAAAAATCATTATTTTGACCTAAATTTCGCTCTGCATTTTACCTGATGATTTTTCGCAGTTTTAATCAATCAACAACACACCACAACCACTTACAAATTTCATATAGAATACAGAGTAAGTATCTGTTGTGAGAAAAATATGTTACTTCTTATGTTATAGCTATTTTTACAACTTCGATTTAATACGAGCCGCAAGTATGGAGCTTACGAGTAAACGTGATTTTTCGTTTCCAAAATGTTGGCTGTTACTGAATATGATTGAACATCATGTATAAAATATATTGTCCACACTGCGAGGATTCTTCTTAATGCAAAGAGTCTTTATTTTATTCTTTGTAGAACTAATGAGGAAACAGCTTGCAAATATTTCTTATACAAACAAAATACACGGATTGTCTAGTCCAGTAAAGATGAGGGACGCATTACTAGGTACTCGCACCGCTATCTGTCGGAGTTTTTTATAAATATCTTCTGTTTATTTTTTCCCATTAAATCTATGATCATAATTCCCAAACATAGTTTAGCCAATTTTCAATCGAGCGAGTGAGGTTGCTTTATCATCTTTGAATGTTATCATGAAAACCGTGTGGTAGTAACTTATGATATGAAATTTTGTATTGTGCATTACGAAGTGCAGTATTGTGCGAACAATATTAAATAAACACATTTTGAGATATAGAGCATTAGACATACGGCCATTTTCAAATTTTTCTTCATTACTTTCATTATTATCGGAATTTTTTAACGCGGTTGATATATTATATAAAACACTAATAGAAGTTATATTAAAAGAAAATTATATTAGCTTTGACAATAAATTATACCAACAAATTAAAGATATTCCACTAGGTGAACCTGCAAGTAATGCTCTTGCTAAATTATACTTACATTATTATGAAAAAGAAATCAATTACAATTCTTGTACAATGTACAGATTTATTGACGATTTAATTATTTGTTCAAGAGAAGAAGGATATACTCCAACTACTGACTTTTATCCAGAGTATTTAACTTTAAATAAAACTAATGAAGGTATTTCTTCTGCAGATTTTCTAGATCTTGAGATCAAAATTTTTAACAAACTAAATACGGAAATATTTGATAAAAGAAACACTTTTATATTTAATATAAACAGGCTACCATTCTGGAATAGCAATATAAGTATTCAAATCTTTCGAAACATCATCCTGAACTATTTACATAGATGCAAAATTTTAATCACAGATAGTGAAAAAAACAGAGATCCTATATTGATACATTTATTGAAAATGCCATGATATATGGATTTCCTATTAAATTCATGCTTGCTTATATTAACAAAAAATTATTAACACATTTAAAAGAATAGTAAATTAGAATCGATTAATATGAATGTTCATATCCTTTGATTTCAGTGAGTTTTAGTGCACATTAACATTAGTAGATGGCGCCACTATTATTAGAAATAGTTTGCAGCTGATAATATGTAGTATTACATCATTATTTAAATGTTAATATCAAATTAAAATAGGTTAATATAATGTTCTTAAAAAATATTAATCTGTAGTTTAAATATTAATGATGATTTAATATAGTATATATAACTTATTTTAATTATATTTTCACAATACATGCGGAACTGTAGTTCGTATTTAGATTTTGGCAATTTTTGCTATGACTTTGAAGCAGTAAACATTTAGTTAATTTTCTCGCACTTTTCTTAATATATTTTGCAGATTTACTCCTATATTTGTTGTTTTTTTTCCCAACAATTGGCCCTCACAGAATGTTGGCGTCTATAAATTTCGAAATAATGTGACATAATCGATTCCTCAGGTCGATTGGCATTTGATTGTTGAAATTTCGTATCTGGATTGGCTTTTTATAGTAATAGTTTTTAATATTATTAGCTTTCTGTATTTCATTGTTTGAATAATATTTAGTTATATAGTTTATCATATTTAATTTTAAAAGATGATTTAATAGGTGTAAATGATGAAAATGTTATTTGAGTTTTAATGGTTTAATATATATATATATAATAAAATCGAAACTTTTCGAGGTTTGACAGTTGTATGTCTCTTTAAATGTGAAGATTCGCTTGTTTTGGTCCAAAAGCGAAGAGATGAGTTGGATATGAAATGTAAAGATGATTCACCTGTTTCAGAGCTTTCCCAGTTAACCATCAACATAGCGTTGACAATAATACGAAGCGATATTCGTATTACTGTTAGACAGCTCGGGCAATAACGGTAATGCCAGTAATAAGCATGAAATTACGAAACACCATCTTAACGTGCATAGAATTTGAATATGCGAGATCCCCCTCTGCCAGACGAATTTTGACTCATTGAAGTGCCGCTGAGATCTCCTGCTTTAGACCAGAATTGAAATCATGCAATATTATATCATATCCCAAGGCAAAAAGGAAAAGGAATCGAACAGATGCATTCTTTTAAAACGGACTACGGGTATTTAAGACGCCGGATGAAAATTTTGTGAGAATGGCAAAAGGTTAAATAATCCTCGATATTGTTGCAAAAGCCTTTCTGTGGGTGTATGGTGTAAACAGTCCAACACGCAGGATAATGAAGAAGGAAGGTTTATTTAAAAATATGCAGGAAAACACGTAGCACAGATGCAGGAAACAATAGTTCTTGCAGAGATCGGCAATGTAAACGGACAACAATTCCCAAGTAATAACAGTTCAGCACTTTTATATTTAGCAACACAATCAGCAAATAACTAATAACGACAATAACAGAACTTTCAATAGCGCTGAACTCACCAGCTTCCTAGCTCGCACTGCAGACAAAGCTCTAAAGTCGTTCCCAATGGATCAACACTGCTACCGTTCGCCGAACAGCTTACTAGCTCGCACAGCCGATAGAACTCCAAAGGCATTCGCGCTCCAAGGCGATCCCAGTCGATCAATATTCAGCCATCATCCAAGCGCTCTTCTTACATAGTCTCCCCCGGCAGGCCGTGACGTCACATGGAATCATCTAGTACATTCAAGCGTATCTCCTCTGCTAATAGAGCTGTCGAGAAGATTCCAAAACTTTTGAGATCCCATATTAAGTCTTCAAAGTCGCCAAGTTTGTCTCCAAGGTCAGGGCTCCAGACGTGGCTGCTGCTAGTCATCCCATACTTACCCCTGTAAAAGTCTCTTCCCAACCTTACGACTCGCATTGCCGGGAAGCGACTTTCCATGTTTGTAACAATATCCATGGTGTAGAAATGGTGAATTTTGAACATGATGCACTTGTTTTAAATCTTCCTGAGGTAACCATCAACACAGCGGTGGCAACAATGCGAAGTTATCGATTTCTTACTTTTAGACAACCAGCGCAATAACAGAAATGGCGTTAATTAACAAGCAAGAAATTTTGAAATACCATCTTAACCAGCCTAGAATTTGAATATGATTTTTGAGATGATTTTTGAAAAAGGGTTGCAATTTCGAAAACCAATAAGGGGTATTTAAGACATTAAATGCAAACTTTGTGAGGATGGAAAAAGGTTAAATAATCTTCCATTTCCATGGTGTAGAAATAGTGCATTTTAACACGTTGGTGAATATTTTATGTCTTGTAAGATAGAGACCGCTGTGTTACGTCCTTCTCATGTATATAAACTCGTGTTTCGTTATGGTTGTCGTGAGTACATATGACTTGTGTTGTGGAATAGATGGTTTGTAACTACTCTTCTGCCTTTGTTTTTCCTCTGCCTTTGCTGGAGTCCGAAAGCCCTAATGTTTAGTTTAAGATAGGTGAACATTTCGATTATAGTTAGATAAAAAGAATTATAATGTATATTTAAGTTTTTATTGAGAAACTTTCATAGAATTTGAAATATTTTCATCAAGGATACTTTGGTTTTAACAGCAGCTTATTGCGAAAAAATTCAATAAATCCTTAAAGTGTTCTTTCAACAGAAATTGTTTCAACAAGCTTTATTTGGTACGCTTCAAAAAATTTAAAATTTATAAATTTTAGCAAAACTTGATGGAAGTGACACGAAATGCATTATCACTTCCTATTTCCTGCAGCAAATGAATTTTCTATATGTGCCGTATAAGTATTTGGTAAAAGAAGAAAACATAAGAAACGGCTTTTCCTTCCGTAACTTTCAAATGTGGCAAAAAAAATCTTTAAAATAAAGTGACATTATTTTATCCAATAAAGTATTTTAATGAGAAAACGCTTTCAATCGTAAGCTAATAAACACTTTTTACGTGAAAGAAAAGCAGTTTTTTCACAAAAGTTGGCAAAAAATAGAAAAGGTTGTGTTTGTTTTATTAAAATTTGAAATTTTAATTTGAGGATGAGAAAAAATATACTGCTGAATAAGAAAATTGAGCTGATAATTAAGGAATACTTTCAAAAACGAATATATGGAATTGGTTAATATTGTTTCTTTTCCTTCTGAAAGACAAAATCAAACGCTCATTTTTTTGTGATATAGGAAATTTATGCAATAACAAGAGGAAGCCTTTGAAATAAGTAAATAAGTTTATTTAGAATTATTACTTTCATAGAAAGTAGAGGAATAATTAAATTATTTTCAGATGAAAAGGGAAGATGTGCCTATTTATTTGATGAGAAGAACAAATAGAACCAATTAACTTCTCTGACAATTACGTATATTCTTCTCGAAAAAAAGCTCAATGACTTCCTAAAACTTGAAAAAAGTTATATTTTTGCGTTTGGACAATTCCCTTATTTAATATACCGATATTTTTACTCTTATTAAAATTCATCAGGCCTTGAAGTTAATTTTTCTCAATTTGCTATTGCAAATTTAAATTAAAATATAGTTATATATATATATAGTTTGAATAATAAAATGTTTCTTCTGATAGTCTACACTTCTAAAGAAAATTGTTTTTCTAGCTAGAATTTTTGTCACGATCTAAAATATTTATAATGCGATATGAAAAGCAGTTGTATAATTTAAGAGTTTTTAGACAGAATATTATGTTTTTTATCGTCTGTAGTCACTTAATCCGTTTTATTATATTTTATGATAAGGCAGGGCTAAGTACAGGGTATTGTAAAATAAATTGCCGATATATGAGCCCCTAACTATCATGCTGTTTGAGGAAACAGAATGAAATTGAGAATATGCGTATTTTAACGTGTGCGCTCAAGAATGGTGTAAAAACATCAGCTGAGTTCTGAAATTGACGGTTACAGTGACGAAATGTTTAACATCTCATATAGGAATATCTACTTTTTTATTGGATTATAAACTTACTGTGAGAAACCATAAAGTTACCTACACGACGAAAAACGCGTGTCAGAAACTATGAGAAAGCAAAAAATAGCTGAGGCACTTAACGAAATGCGAATTTCTTTTCCAATGACGTTAAATTTGAAACCATGTCTTCGGCTCCTAACACAGCCTGCTGATTTTCCTTCGAAACCAAACCAAGAAGGGATGGAAATTTCAATGATCGACGTAAGACACACTGACAATTAATGTCTTCATATTTCAAACAGGAAGAGGCACTGGGATTGAGTACCCCAATTTGTTTCCTTGCACTATAATTTGAACCAATTGCCGCTTGTTTTGACACATGGTGAATGCTTTATTTCCTGAATAGGCAAAATCCATTACATGCCTGTCTAACATAGAAGCCATCGGCAGTTAGAGTTGTTTTTCATATCATTTCTGAGCACATGCTTTAATCCGAAATTTCATTCCGTTTCCTTAAACAACAGGATAGCTAAAGACTTATTTATCGGCAAAGAATTTTTATAATCCTTCTACATACATTCTCTTGAATGTTTGACTGAATAGCATACAAGTAAATGGTATTAAAATAATTCAAATCATGAAAATTATTTATGTCAGTCCATCCTTGCAAACATAATAAAAAATGTATACTCACCTTAAAAAGTAAACCTACTTCACGATTCAAATGCGATAATTTAGGTTTAAAATTTTTGAATACAGCAAGCAAGTTTAGATGCACGAAACTTCTTAAAATGCAACTGAAAATAAAAATATCCTTTATATTCTCCTGGAAATTCTACTTCATAATGTAAATAATAAAAAATAGGTTTCTGTATTTTACAATATACCTGTATATAATTCGTATAGATACAATCTGCTAGCAGCCTATGAATTTCTATATATATCAGAGTATAAATATCAGCAATTTTATACGATTCAGAGTGCTATAAATATGTAACTTAATTCTGTCCATTGATTAAGAATATATTGATTTATTTTGTTAAATAATATCGCGCTTGTAATGATTAACATTTTTAGCAAATTAATTATACATAAAATCCAACTTCATTTTTTTCTCTCATTTCAAACAAATCCTAGCAGAAGCTTTGTTTGTAGTGCAATCACATGAAATTTTAATGAAAGAAATTGCACGTAATAATGAATGAAGTCCATGAACACACATGAAAACAAGGGACGGATTATCAATTATGCAAGGTAGGCAACTGCCCATGGGCCTCCGATTTTTGCATTCCTTTTTAGGTAATTTAATTTAGTGCTTTCATTTAATCTACAAAAACCCTGTATTCCAATTTATTCAAGTTAAAATCAAGTTTCGCTTAAATTTCAGAACATTATTCTTAAGATTTTTCATATTTAAAAATTCCCTTGCAGATTCATTGTGGTCCAGTTAACTGACCGACTCAAATGTCCTAAGAAACTTTGTATTAGAGTTTTTAGAAAGTATATAAAGAATATACTTTTTTCCAACTTTTTTAGAAATGACTTTTAAACTCGCTATTAAATATTTTAATATTTAGTTTGTCTCAATATTTGTTACTTAAAAACTGCTTGTAGTGATTAAATGAAAAATCAATGAAAGGAAATATTTGTTTTGGAAAATGGAGTGCCTGAAGCTCATAATGCCTACAGAACTTAATAAATCTCTACTTACAATATGTAAAATTACGAATTATGCATTGTTTGATTTTGCAAGTTACGACAATAATCATTTATTGAACCGAGGTAACATGCTGTATAACAGCATACTGTGTCACATTCTGAAGAGCCATTGTGTTATAGGACAACAAACAAAATATATTCTGTGGCATTTTGAAACCCAACAGTATGCATATCATCAATTATGCATGCAGATTTTAAATTAATCAGAAAATGTTATAGATCACTTCAGAATAATCTGTTAGACTGAAATTTTGTTCTTCTACTTTCCCTAAGAGCAATTCCTAAACCTGCAGCAATCATTAATCTTGGCGAAAGTCCAAGCTCTTAATTAAATTGCAGCAAATTTCAAAACCACGCCGTCGGCCGTCGCACAAAAGAGCTGAAAATGTAAATGACTATGCTAAGTTCTTGCAGCTCTCGCACTCTTCTACTGGTATTCTTCAGTTTTATTTTGTCTTCAGTTTTCCGTAGTCTCTCTGAGAAGGTTGATTTGTCTGTCTCAACTGCTGGAATGCACTTTTTGTAATATTGTATCCTTTTTCTTTCTAATGCTAATTGTTTCAGAAGATCCGCATAAACAGCCAGAACTTACTATCTACAGTAGACAAAAGAAAATAACATGAGAAAAATGCAAATGTATTTCCAATTGAGTATTCCTTTTGTGTGATTTACATTTGTTGAAAATATTCTGTTGCTTTTCAAGAAAAGGCTTTTGTTAGCATTTGAAATATTAAGGAACTTATTTGTCATATTGCAAGTCTTGTATTATAACGATTACATTCTAAAGTTTCAATTTATTATTCACATAATAATTTTTCTACTTTCTAAATCATAATTATTTCAGAAGATCCACATAAACAGCCAGAACTTACTATATAGAGTAGACAATAGGAAATTACACGAGAAAATTGAAAATGTGTTTCCAATTGAGTATTCCTTTTGTTTGATTTCCATTTGTTGAAAATACTCTGTTGCTTTTAAAGTAAAGGCTTCTGTTACCATTTGAAATATTCAGGTACTTATTTATCATATTGAAAGTCTTGCATTATAACGATTAAATTCTAAAGTTTCAATAATATTTATAATTTAAATACTCATAATGACGCTAATTGCTATTAACAAAAAGTCAACATGAACAGAATATTTTTTTTGCAAACGTATATAAAACGAACGATTCAATGTAGCAATTAGCGAATTAAAAATAATCAAAAAATTAGCCATGAATGCTCCAATTTATATGAAACATTCTCATAAAGTTCGGAAAGTTAAATTACGTTGATTGCCGTTTCCAACAAATACTGAGCACTTCATTAAAAATATGCCCTAGGCTAGCTTTCAGTTTTATGTGAAAAAGAAGATGTTACTTATGTTACTTAAATTCAGGTTGAAAGAGCTAAGAGTTTTCATTCGAATTATTATTCGAAACAAATCATTTTTGAAATAACTACTTTGTTTATAATTTTCATAAGTTATCAGTTATAAATATATCTGTGGCGGAATTTGATTATAAATTAGTGAGACGTCAGAGTAGAAAATATATTATTCTACTGGCATCTTCTGATGTTGCCATAGCAGATTGAAACAGATTTATGAAAAGATGTCGAGAAATTTTAGAATTGTGCTATGAAAAAATTCCTAAATGCTGAAAATTGAGATTAGCTAGCGGAAAATTACTTTAATAATCTGTCTTACTCCATGATAGATATATGTTTGGAACTGAACATTATTTTTAGTTAGTTTCTACTTTGTAAATTTTTTTGAAGTTAAGGAAAATCTGATTTATTTCACTTATCTGAACTGTTTAGAAGACACTGTTTGGTATTTTCAAAGTTATTTGTGCTGTAATCTTAAGAAAAAATTGTGGAGAAAGATGTTTTAAGCATTCGACAGTAAGTTTAAAAAACCTTCATCACATTTGAATAAGTGCGAATAGAACAAATAAGTTGACTCGAAAAATAGAAAGAATTTAAGTAGGAAAGGTTTTACTGTGATCGGAAATTAACTTTAGAAATAATAGATATGCAAATGCAAATCTAAACATTTTGAAATGGAAACAGAAGTGCACAAAAATCAGCTACTGAAATTTAAATTTACAAATAGGTCCAACAATAACTTTTACCCAATTTTAAAAAACTGTAATTAAACAAATGAAATTTGAAATACTAAAATAAAAAGGACGTTTATCTAATCGAAAGTGGAATGAAACTAATGGATATTTTGTTTGAAATCATCAAAATAAATAGCTGTAAATACTTTTGAAGATTCTTCGGGACACATGCTAAAATCTGTTTGATTTTTCACCAAATTCTAGTATTTGTTTTCACCGGCTAAACCACTCTCAAAGATTGCCCTTTTCTCACTTCTGTTTTGTTCAGCTGTTTGAAGCTGACAATGCAACCAAACCAACTTATTAAAAGTGTTTTTAATGTTACAGAAAGCGCATACAAGTTAAATAATCATATTTAATTTCTTCTTAACGTTGCTTGACAGCAACAAAGTAGGGTCAGTTGGGGTAATTGAGGAAGAATTTTGTAGACTCTGTCATTTTTTCTCTTTAAAAGAAAAGGATGCGATGGAGAAGGAGTCTATATTCCTTGTGCATGCATGAAAAAAAATGCAGGGTTCATTAAACAATGCCTCCTTTCAAAAATAATTTATTAAATAATCAACCTCACTTTTAGGACTGTTCTTATTTTACCCCGAAGTGTTCCCAATTACCCATAGACTACGGGATAATTGGGAATACGTATTTCGGCTTCAAATCACAGTAACGAATTCATTTGAATAGAATATATTCATATGATTAAAAACTACTGTATATTGCCTTAAAATACATTTAACTGAATGTTCCCAATTATCACAAAATACTGTTTTCTGAGCGCCTTTTAGCAAAAATATTTTCTATTTCATTCGATATCAAATATAAATTATTATAACTATTTTCTATCTTCAATTTGTTGTAATTTATAATAATTTTAACTCAAATATTATCGGCTAACGTTAGGAAATGAATCTTTGTAGCAATTGAAACATCTAAATATTATGACACGCTAGAAGGAAATAGGTAAGATTTATGAATCATACATAACAATTAGTTGAAACAAATAGTTTAATTTAGTAGTAGAAAGCAGATTTTCCACCCTAAATCGAACGTTCTATTCACTGTTAAGGTAATTTTTCTTTGACATTCACAGTACCCGAAAACCAAATAATTCTTCCCCACAATCTTCTTCAAAGATACGATCTGGAAGTATAGTTTTTAACTTATTCTGAACAAGAAATGGGAAACTGGTCATTCACCACCGAAAGAAATTTTTATTTAGCCGGATTGGTGGTTCTCAAATTTGCCATATAATATTAACCACCGTCAACTTCTTGAATCCCGCAGACGTACGAATGATGTGCCTTCAGTCTGTCACTTCTGACGTTACCGATCGAAATAAACAGATTTGTTGCAAAATCAACCACTTGGATGATTGATTCCAAATAATTACATCCTCTATCTTCGCAGCTTCGATTTCTTGTTGAAGGGAGTCAAAATCCTCACTTTCAGATTCCTCCATCATTGTAATGTTTTCTTCTTTCTCTTCATCAGTTTCTTTTCTTCCATACTTTAAGTCAAACGGCTTCATATCATTATTAACAAAGAACTTTCACACGTTAAAAGGAATGTGTATGTAGATCACATGGCAAATCGTTTTAAAATGTCAATTGCTAAGTTGAAATAAAGCAGTGGATTTACTGACGGAATAGAACGCAGCCCCGTTTGTATATTTACGGATCCTACATAGCAAGGAATGGGGTCGCTTCTCATTGGCTCTCAGAGTCACGTGACTTGGCTTGCATCTAAATGACAACGTGAAACTAAACATTACTTAACAATGCCGAAGGTTCGTCTTTTATTTCTTTTATTCTAAAAACGTATTTCTCGTTTTTTTGAGAAATATCTAAATAATCATAATTCGAAGGTAGTGTTGATTTCTCCATGATGCGATAGCAGAAGACAAAATAATAATTAAAATCCCAGCTAAGCGTGGTGCTATGACATCTTTAAGAAGCAAACCAAGTCACGTGACCCTGAAAGCCAATGAGAAGCTACCTCATTCCCTACTATTTAGGATCCGTAAATATGCGCTCCGTTTCTAGATTTGAAATTCTTTCCCATCAAATAATACATTATTCCAAATACTTAATATATATATATAGGTTTCTGTTGCATTAGAAGCCTGTTCCAAACTACCCCGCAGTAAAAAATTTCAGAGGTAATTAAGAACACTAACGTATTCCTCAAAATGAAATCCAGAAACGAAAATTGAAGTACCCTCGTAATCTTTATATCCTAGAGATCTAGGAAATATATAAATAGGCAACTTAGCTTACAAATTTCTGGCTTAGAGAAGGAAAAATGAAACTTAAGAAATATTGACTTCATTTTTCTGAACGCAGTTGCAATTAAAGGTAACAAACGTTACAAATTAACATTAAAAAAGGCAGGAAAGTATTTTGATTCTTCATCTAAAGTGTCTTAACCAAATCACATGATTTTCAGGTCTCTATTGCCTGAGCAGTGCTGTTGTCATCGTTCCCAATTACTACTTGTTCCCGCTACATCATGAAACTTAAAAATTATTTTTATTCATTTAGCCAAAATTGTTATTACGTGAAGGCACAACCACACAATGAATTCTCATTAGTCCAACTAATCATATTGCAATGAAGTTTCAACTAATATAATTTAAAAGACAAATTTACAGCAAAATTCCTGCCAACGTGAGAAAATATTAGATTATTATTATTTAACATATGCTTGGTAGACCTGAATTGCCGTGCCTTGGTTTACCATAATTATTTACACTCGGCCAATAATTTTAAAATTATCATTCTTTAAAATCTTTTATCATATATTTACCACTAATCCACAGATATGAAATATTTCCATCCAAGAACCAAGATTAATTTATTATCATGAAGCTTACTTTCACTTTATTATGTATTCCTTTATCGAAAATGTAACTCGTCTTAAATTAACCAAAATTATTAATTTATTTCCATTATTTCTCAATTTGTTTAAAGTAGACACGAAAATCTGCCCAAAAATTCCGAAATAGCATTAAAATAATTTATTTTAAAAGGTAATGAATAAATACCCAGGAAATCAGTGTGCGCTAAGTCAACAGGAATATTGATTAAAGTTCATCTGTTAAGGTATCCGAACACGTTCGGAGCACTTTTTTTTAAAATTGTGAAATAGAAACACCAAAATATGTTTTTTTTATTCGAATTTAATAAAGATTAATATTAGAGTATGATTTTTGAGTATAAATTATTATAAACTTACAAAAATTTTGAATTTCTGCTGCCTTTTAGAGGAAATTTCCAAAAACTTCAAACATGCTAGAGGTCAAACTTTTGTAATAATTCAAATAAAACTAATACTAAAATTAACTACATACTATGGACTAGTGCTTGTACTAGAATCTTAACATTCTTTGTATAAATAAACATTTTATAGCTAATCGAACAATCATTTTAAGATTTTCAGCAAATTTTTCATGTCATTTTTCAGATAAAAGACCATAATTAAAAAATATCGTTACAATATACATTATTCCAGTACATTCACTAGAGACACATTTGAAGAAAGTGTTCACAAAATTTCAGAACAATCGAATGATAATATCTTGAGTTATCATGTTTGAAGTGTGAAAATTACGCATAACATCTAGTTTTGAGAAAAATCAAATTTTAGTTTTGCCACTTAAGAAACACTTTCAAATTAAGTATCTAAACTTTAAAAAAATTCCTAAAAATGTACTAACATCATATTAAATTGAAAAAATGCAGTTTAAAAGAATTTTTGACAGGATTCTGTCCTTTAAATGCCAACTTCCGGTTAATTAAACGCCTACTTCCGGTTTTCGGTTTGTTATAAAACAATTAATATATCATCTTCTAATTAACGTACCGACAAAAGTAAATATGTTTTAGAAAGGTAAATGAATGAACTATCCAACTCATCAAAAAATAAAAAAATGGGAATTTTAGCCGAAAATCGACTTTTCAACGTGTTCGGATACCTTAAAAATGGAAAAATATTTTAGTGGAAAATTCCCATTGTAATTTCAATTGCCTTTCTGTGAGTAATGTTTTATTTCTTCAAAAAGGAATTAAAATATTTTTCACCTTTAACTGTTACCTATATACATCATATACACGGTAGTCCTGAAATATGTTTGACAACACACGACTCCTAAATTTTCATTGAATGCAGGTGAAATTCCAGATATAGATGGTTGAAATTTAAGAACATAAAAAGATGTCCAAAAAATAATACAAAAATAAAAATAAACTCAAAGTTATTCGAATAAAACCAAAAACAAAAAAAGAATCCATTCTAGTCCACTTTTCAAGGACTAAGAACTATTCAAAATGGATTCAAAATACTAATTGGGAACTTTTTCTGTAAGAAGCTAGCATTACGCGACACACAGCTTCTCGTAGCCCGAAAATTTCCCGAACAAAGGACAATGAAGATTTGTACATCAAAAAGCATATATTCAAAAGAAAAAGGAAAAAACACACACATTAAACTCTAATAGGATGATTAAAAAGATCAGCCATCTGGCTCTATTAAAATGAGCCATCATAAATAAAAAAATTACCCTATGCCCATATATGAGTAATGAGAAAAACCTTCATGTGATCACAAACCCAAGCTAATTTTCTCCAAGAAGGAGGAATTATTAAAGAAAACACTAGTCCCAGGGAAAAGTTAGGTGTTCGAGCGTTAGAAAAAGAAATAAAAACACAGTCGTGATGGTTACAGTTTTAAAGACAATATTTTGAAACTTCAAAATAACAACACACACTTATTGCAAAGTTTACTGATTGGCGAAATAATAAGTTATGAATGGCGTTGAAACGTTTCCTGTAACACAAACTTATAAGCCTAAAACATGGACGAAATGTTGTCAAAATAACGTTATAGGCTCTCAGCGAGTGGGAGACGGTGGACAGCATTGGTATAAAGGTTCATGGCAAAAGGAATCCGTTATACTTTGTAAATGATGGTGTCTTTCAAGTCGAAAACTTTATTGATTTGATGTCTATCCATCAACACAAGAGTCATAATGCTCTCCATTTTCCTCATACAAAGCAAAGATAATAAGAGTGTAAAGCATTTGCGCAACCATTGAAAAACTGTTTTTGTGTCGTTTCTATGTCTTCATTTGTTGCTTCAGAAGGTTTTTTCTCCTGTCTCACTCCTGTGTCTTTTGTGCTACAGATATTTTTCAAATGTTATTTACGAGTTTTTGGCGAACAATCAACCATGCATAAAAGTCAGTGTTGCCATTTAATTTTTTACAAATACTGTCGCTCTTAGCGTCACCATAAGTGCTTCGATTTTTTTTACTCAATTTCGAACGGAAGTAAAAAATATTTAATTTTTATCATCGAGAATCAATAATATCATCTTTTATGCCTGGAAAGAAGAGGTGAACTCATAGTAAGACAATGGTAGTTTTAGTGATGAAAAATAGAAGAAAGCAATAAATGAAGAATATAAGCATGGATATAATTTTCCAAATATTTATGTGTATTGAAAGTTTATTCTTTAATCTCAATTATATTTTTTCTTCGAAAACATTTTTTTAATATTGTCGTTTGATTCATTTTTCTCAAAGAACATTCGATGGAAAAAGATTGCTTCAAGTTTGTGTTGTAGAATAATTCTTCAACTTTTGCGAATAACGATACGATTCGAAATAATTTCCTACAATTCCGTCCTTACAGGTATTTCAAGAAATGAAATATTCTTCAAATGTAATTAAAATTTAAATCATGTGAGAAGCATTTGCGGTTCATATACTTTCCAGAAAATGACAGATGCATGTTCAGGAATGTTGGAAGTTAGGGGAGACCGGGGTTTGTAGTTACATGGTTACATTTTAAACTAATCACTGGTGGAAAATAACTCTTCTCGTGCTCGATTGTAGCATTTATACTCTCGTATTTCTCACCGAAAATTTAAGAGCCTGCAGTCAATAGCAGAAAGAAATATTGTGGTAATGCCGATTTTCAGCCCGTTAGCAATTTTTTAATTTTAATTTTAAATTTTTATTTGTGATGGAACCCTTAGAGATATCTGTGTAACGTATGTACTGCAAGAACGCCTAGATTTCAGTTAAGTTATAATATATTTAAAAATTCTGTATAACTGTATTATACTACTCACATGTATCAAGATATAAAACAGCGTTACCTGGGGATACTCGTTATAATTACGTTGGAGATACTTGTTATAGTGTAACAACTAGCCCGAGTAAGTTTTAATTACTCAGAATATGTTTTATTTTTAAAGATATAATGAACTTTAAAATAAAGATAGATAGCTGCACAACACCTCAGGAAACGTTTTTGTATGCAGCTGAAGTACAGATGACTGGTTGTTGATTGTAAAAGGCGGCTTTTAAATATGGAATTTCTTGACGCTCCAGAGATACTACAGTAAATTGAAAATTGCTTGTTATGGTAATTTGTATTTCTAATCAATTATAATTTATTTAATTTAAATGGAATTAAATGAAATTAAATAACTAAATAATATAGGACAGATTTATTAGTTTTTTAAAGATACTTCTTGAAGATTAGGCATTAAGTAACCCTTTTTCTCAAATTCAGAATCAACTGTTACCTAACTTTATTGATAAAAAAACTCTGCAGGTCTTCACGGATGATTACAAAACCGAAATTCTACAGAACAAAGACAGTGCTTCGAAGCTGTATTAAGGCATTTCTACTAAGAAAGTGAAATCCTTGGCATATAAATATGCAATTAAAAATGAAATAAAACCCCAATGTGCTGGAGTAAATATATAAGTGCTTCAAGTGACTGGCTGTCAGCTCTTCGAAAGAATAAGAAGTCATTCTCTTTCCGCAACCCGCAGGTGACTATCTTAAGTTGAGTCACGAATTTCAATAGGAACAATGATGTAGTCTTCTTCACAAATTTCGACTCTGTTTACGACATATTCAAGTTCTAGTGTCAAGGTATCTACATCGTTGACGACGTTGGGGTGACAACGATTCAGGAGCCAAGGAAGACAATTGCCAGGAAAGGTGTCAAACAATTGGAGTCGTGACAACTGTTGAGAGAGGAAGTATTGTAACAATGTCTTTTCCTGTTAGTGCAAATTGCAATTAAATTCTTACTTTTTATTTTCCTAGGTAAATCTTTGAGCGTCATTTCCGTTCAAATACACCACAATGAAGAGACCTGTCAAGAAAGAAAAGACACCAAAGAAAGACCTGTCGCACTTATTTTGGGCAATCAATAATCACATCTCGACTTACCAGCATTGGAAATGGCCCAAAAAACCCGGAGTGAATTTTTGGATTATTAAGATTTGTAAATAATATATTTGTTAAAACTGTAATTCTCTCAAATAATGATCATAATAACTTATGAAATTAAGTGAAATTATGAAGGAAAGAGAACATAAGCTTATCGTTATTCTATAGAGATTATAGAATAATAATAATAGTAAACTAAAACAAGAAGATATATTTGTTTTCATTAAGTAGCATATTTTATGTAACAATTAACATCATCTAGTGTAACAATATACCCTATTATGTGGTAAGTTGTTACAATGTGTATACATGTATGGAACTTTTAACCCGCGAGTACGCGCAAGGATGTGTGCAACGGCCCACGGCACTTAAAATGTGAAAAATACAGACTTCCCTTTAGTTAAAATGAGCCAAATCCATGTTATTTGATTTTAATGCAATATTTAAAAGACGGAACGTTTTTCAAGAAAAAATATCTACTTTTTATTGGAATTCACCATGAGGGGTGCGAAACATCCCCTTGCATGCCCTAGCGTCAAGCTACTTTGTTCACTAGAGCGATTGTGTTAGGGGCAGGAAAATAATGTCTCGCTATTTAAGTTTTATTGATGAAACAAGTGGAATGAAGAACATTCCATATTTCTAAAATGGAGACTTTTACGGATACAAGACTTTTAAATTGGATAATTGTGTAAGTGAGAATTTCAAGAGATTGATGCAAAAGTTATATTATTCTGGACGAAATGTAACTGTATTCAGTCGAAGTCTTATCGCTTTCCCAAAATCTATCGGATGAAAAGCTTAAAATTGTAGAAACTATTCTGAAAAATAAAAGAATATTACGCCCTAAATTTATTGCATCTGAAGATAAAGCCACGCATAATTCGGATTTGAATTTCTATAAAAATAGTTGCCTGTGTTCCTAAGAAAATTAGAAGTAGTATTTTTCTATCCAAATTGTATAACAACTATTATATTGGTGATTATTTACTGTACAAAATGCTAAAAACAAGTATGTAAAAAATATACTTTTTTTATGTGTAAGCAAAGCTCTGAATAATATAACGTATTATTTACTAACGTTTTCCTCTAAAAATTTGTTCTTGTATGACTAGAACCGATTGCATGAATCATAGTAATAAAAAATAACAAATAGCTTACTAAAATAGTTTAAATAACGAATTGGGGTGTCACACACCCCTTTGCGCGTCTCAGCGTTACTCTTTGTAGCGCGCGTCCTTCCTGGTTAATAACATTGAAAAGTCTTAATGTAACGTTTTTAAAAAATATGTCATGAATCTTTAATAATCACAGTAAATTTTAACGTTTGTTTCCTAAAAATACTAATAATATTTTTTAGGAATAGTATAAATACTGGCAATAGTCTCTTTTAGAAAAATCTTTAAAAAATTTTGAAATAACTATCCCCGGTCTCCACTACATCAGTCTTGCTTTATATGTCAACCAAAAATGTAAATTCATGTAGTTGTTATATTTATCTTTTGATTATTATTTTGAAATGTAGTATTCCGTCTGTCAGACCGGGCATGCTAAATCGAATAGTTCTTGAGTTAAAAAGTATATGAAAATACTAAGTAAAAATTGTAGGGGGAAGTCTTCGAATTTGGACCCCTTGGACATTTTTAGATGTATGGTGATGGGAAATAATGTTCACGAAAATTAGAATTTTTTTGTACTTTATTTATCTTCAAAACAGTGTAATTAACTTTTAATGAAATACACTTTAAGTTAAGAAAAAGACAGATTTTTTAAAAAAATGTGTCAGTTGTCCCATCAAAGAAACTGGTTGCCCTGATTGGCCCACAAATATCTTTAAGTGCAATTAAAGCAAAAATATTTCTGATTCTCAAATTTTCACCAGCATACAATACATGAACTCAAGTTTGACACTATTCAGTGTAACATTTTCTCTGCTCCTTCATTTACTCCCAAATGATAGAAATGTTACGTATCCTAATTTTATTTTTAATTTTTGATCCAACAGTTGGCGGCTTTAGCGTCCTTTTATCGTTTTATGCTTTGATTTTTTCGAATTCGAGATTATGAGGACTGTTAGTGGTGATAAACTGCTTTTTGAGTTATTCCTGTAGTTTAAGACAATGATGCCATTGATTTAAATGGTCCAATTTAGGTTTATTGTGCACGGTCCAATCTAGGAAATCTTTAGACAACAGCCCAAAAAATTCCACTGACCTTAATTTTAAACTATTTTCATAAAATAATCGCAGTAAATTGCAGCTAAAGAAGTGTGTTATCTGAAGATAAAATAACATGCTCTCCTACTTAATTTAGAAGGAAAGGAAGAATCGTAAGAGCGTTTTGATTTTCGTTAAAAAAAATCGATTGCTGTTGCCTAAATCTATACAATAGTTCTGTATGTGTAACCACAAGTGCTTTCTCCTAAAAATGATATCATACACTCTTTTACAACGTTACAACATAATTTGTGTATTTACACCCAAATATTTTTTAGAATTGAAGCTATGTTTGAGGGAAAATCTAGGAGCCCCCAGTCCGAATTCTGCGTCTCTCCCGTATAACATAAATAAAATTTTATAAACAGAATACTAAGTATATGAACATTTATGTGCAATTATTTTTTTAACGTAGAAACTGAAATGTTTTTACGGGTATGAAGGAAGTTAAAAGTTAAGTGAAGCGAAAAATAATTTAATATTTTATGTAAATTTACGTGATTTTCTAGTAAATTCTTACCAACTGTGTTTTCTATAATATAACACGATTACTTGTGTTGATGCATTTCGTCCAAAATTTGATCGAGATCTACATTTTATGTATAAAATCGCATATAAAATTTCTTTCATATATATCATTCTGTTTTCATTTATCATGTTCATTTCTATATATAGGGTTCCCACTTATATACGTTACACCCCCATTAACTTCTAAATGGTAACAGCTTAGACTATAAAGTTGGTGTCTAGGTATGGTAGAAAGGTTATGCGCTACTCGATGAGACAACTTACAACGCCATCTATCAGAAAACTTAATTTATTTGGAATTAGAGGTCCTATCTCGAAAACAGTACATAATACGGGGAAAAGGTTAATTACAAATTGTAGAGCGTCTTCGAGTTAGTTCAAAACGATACCTTGTGCACATTAATACGAAGAAGTGAACGTTTAAAGAGCACATTTGTTTTTTCTCGATTTCCGAAACTGTGACGCCTCTAAACGAGTTAAAACGAGAAGAACAATTAGTTATTACAATATGCCTTTATTTTCGGTGTTCAAAGTACTCTCCGTCATCTACAATGCAGATTTGAGTCCTTGTTTAAATTTTACTTTACACACGTTTTAGCTTATAGTTGGTGCTCAAACACAAGCAACAGTAATAAGCCCTGCAATGTTGGCGGAAATGTCCATACGCCTGCTGTTTGAGTTATTTCCACAAGAAAAAGTATAATGGCATCGTGTTCTTCTCGAACATTTTCTTTTCTGTTCGTGTCATATGACGTCAAAATTTCCGAATATGCAAGCAAACAAATGCGCATTTTACACGTTTTCTTCTTAGCATTATTGCACTCATGGTGCACTTTTTTCGTACTAAATCGAAGACGCTCCACAATTTTGTAATTGACTTTTTTCCGTGTCTTGTAACATTTTCGAGACAGGACCGCCAATTCCAAAATTTGCCGATGGATGGCGTTGTAAGTTGTCTGATCCAGTAGCGCATAGCCTTTCTACTATACCTAGACACCAACTTTATGACCTAAGCTGCCACCGTATAGAAGTTAAGGGGGGTGTAACGGATATAAGTGGGAACCCTGTATATGCGTAAAAGCATACGCAATTTCAATTAGCAATAACTTATTTTTAGTATATTTCGAATACGACAAAGTTCAAACAAATTCTGGTACAAAACATCTGTACCGCCCTTAACGAAAAAGATAAACATAGAATGGCTGGTGCAATAAAATAACAATGTATTCAGTATCCTCTGATCAAGATAAGATTGATAATTTTGATTGTCGAATACAGGGTAGACCGGGCTACTTGTTCCTCTTTTTCTTCGAGGAATTTTTGAGAAAATGGAATTCAAAATGTTTCATAAAAAAATTGAGCTGATACTATTTGTGTGCCTTCATAAAGAATTTGCCATAGTAAAATTTCAATATATTAACTATCTGTATTAATTTAAAAACTGAAACCAATCTGCCCCGACTGCGGGGTAAGTTGACCCACTACTAATATGAAGCGACTATCATAAAACATTCTTTTATATTATTGTATTTTATTTATTTAAGTGACATAATTGTGTTATTATCCACAGTATGTGTATTGTATTTAAATTTGGTGCATTTCTACTCTATAGAAACCGAGATACAGCTTTTATGATGATTGCCAAATAGTATTGTGTAATTATGATCAAAATTGAGTCCACATGGTGTTTCATAACAAGTACCTTGTATTATAAATCTGGTGTAATTCCATCCCACATATTCAGAGATATTTCTATAATGCACATCCTGAACATGCGTCTCCTCTAGGCATAATGTTCCGCTTGGCCAATGTGCTCCATGAGAAATGGCCCAACTATCCCATATAACCATTTTTTTTCTCATGAAAGCATGAATTTATTCTCAAATCATTTCGATAAACAAACAAGCTCTAAAACAACAATGAAGAATCATCTTTGAGTATTATTTGCAAAATTGGGAATTGTAATTTAAAGTGAATAAGTGAGGAAATTTACTCAGCTTAGAAAAAATTAGAAATTTCTAGCTGGATCAGTAATAAACGCTGCTTCTTCAATGAAGCGGATGTAGAAGGTTGACGGGATAATACACACTTGCCTGGACTGACAGCTTTCAATACCCGGAAAGTTTAAATAAATATCGCGACTGGGCCAACAAGCCCTGTGTACAACTATCCTTTAGTCCACTCTACTGAAAATATATATTTCACTTTCCTTTTCTGAAAAGAATTAAATGTTATATCTATTCTGGATATTCACCTTCCCTCATAAATAATCTTTCTTATATATCATCAAAAACTAAGTGTATATTCGTAAAAACAATTATCTGTATCTTCCTGAAGAGTCTAATATCCTCGGAGGGTTAACTGAAGCATAAAAGTCGAGAAAGGATAATAATAATAAAACATGCTTCATTTACATATGTCTATTTGAAATAGCAATGAATAAGTAATTTACTATCAAACCTACGATAAAATGGAAAAAAGTAAACCTTTCCAAATTATCTCAAACATATTTCACAATAATAACTCGTAAGTAAGTAATAAACATGATTTTGTATTTATAAATATTAATATAAATTTTATTCTAGAGTTTGAGGCATTTTATGGAATTCTAGATAAATATGAATTCGAATAAAGATTATTCTCGTACACGAAAAATTCGTAAATAAGTGATATATATTATTCTTTAGTCAGAAATATTAATACAACTTTTACTTTATAGCTAGAAGCACTCTATTAGGTTTCTGGATAAATATAGATATCCTTGGAATGAAGTAGTGCCATAAAAGTTAAGGCATATTATAGGACTAATTTCGGAGCTAAAGTTATGTAATTTTAAGTTAATGATGCACCGAAAATGAGAATCATCCTCCCACCGGAATTTGCGTTTTAGAAATTTAAATGGCCGAGGAAAAATTATTAATGGCTCATATCAATGAAGTTTAAAGAATATAGCTTTGTTTCCTTCTCAGAAACTATGCGTGTTTGGGACTTTTGTAAGGAAAATAAACATTTGAATTAACAAATAATTCTTTTCACGACAATTTTCTGCTAAAATTTTATTCTATATCGAGATTTATTTGGGAATTTCAGATATTTGAACTCGCTTTTAGCTAACAATACTGTATTTATCTTTTATTATAAATAGCAAATAACTTTAATTGTGAGGGTAATTTAGAGAGATAATGAATTTCATTAAATTTAAACAAAATATGCAATCAGGTAGTTATTCTCTTATATTTCACAGTTAACAACTAATTCTTCTATAATAAATCTCCTAAATTTGATATGAAATTTTCACTAGGGAATATCTATTATATTTAAGCATTTATTGTATAAGTAAGTAAAAATTTCCTCAAATCTCATTGATTTCAGTTTAAATATATAACTGCGAAATACAAGTATATATATGTATTCATTTATAAAGAAAATTAGAATAAATTGGAGTTTTCAAGCATGTTGAAACTCTCTTCAATCCAAGAGTGTCGTCTGGTGGCGCTGCGCGCTACTTCCGTTTATTCTTATATATTTTCTCGCTCTGTCTTGTTCTTGCAATGCGATTCTACGCGTGTTCGTTTTTGTGCTCCTTTGATGTGTTCCTAAATGTTGCTTAAATTAAAATTAACGTATGGAAAATGACCGACTGTTTTCATCGAATCCTTTTCACACCGCTAAGAGCGATTTATGATTTAATACCAATTTTATATTATGCGAATTGTTCAAATTATTACCAAAGCAGTTAAGGCAACTTAACTTTCATGGTATTCAGCTCAGTAACACCAAGAAATTTAAATCAATTTTCACAAGAACAAAATAAAAGTGAAATTTTCAATCGAATGCATTTAAAAATAACAAATTCTACCAAGAATAATTGTAAAACGTATAACCTGTTTTTTTTTTCTCACCTTACGCTAATCTAATAAAAAGAGTATTTTCGAAGCAGTATTAAAAACATAATAAGTGAAAAACTATATTTCTTTTTACTTCTTTTGGCAAACAGTATTGCTCACTCAGAGTTCCTATAACATTATTCAAAAACTGTTAGGCTAATGTGGACTTAAAAGGTAGAATTTTCTCTGCCGTCAGGTTGACTGTAAGAGGATTTCTTGGATTTGTACAAATGTAGACCAGTTTCTTCTGCAACATACACTCATATATGAAAGCTATGTGAGTCTTCTATCTGAGGTTCTAGCCAGATGCTTCAAGGTCATTTCCAACAATTTATGATGAGTCACTGACTCGTCGACTTGCGTAGATATTATAAACATAAAAGGGTTAAAAATTTTAAAGTCTAATACAGCTATACTAAAAGAAACAGTTTATCTTTGTTTTAATTTAAAGAGAGTGGTCAGTTTGGCTGCTGGAAGATTTCCTGAATTCATACAAATGTAAGCTAATTTCTTCCGAAAGCATTCAAGGTGGCTCAGCCGCTTGTTATACGATTGGTTCAAGGTCACTTTGACCAACAGAATTTGCCCCATTTATCACCATTCACAAACACATTCAACTTGGTAGATATGCTTAACATAAAGGTATTAAAAAATTTGAGGCCTGATAAAATTTTATTAAAGGAAAAAAAATGTGCATATTTGTTTTAATTTAAAGACGATCTTTGGTTATAACAGTCACTCTGCTTAGTTTTCAAACTGCCTTTAGTAGGACCAAATAAATATGGCCATTCTCAATGTATTTCCTAAGTATCTATATGTATACAATAGAAAATACATGTGTATGTCTTAAGAACTCCTCCTAATCGGTGAAGAGTAGGCATCACGAAATTCAAAAATGCCATTCTGGGGTCAGAATTCTACGTCATCTGTGCTTTATTCATCTTTCAAAATTTAGAATTTCATAACATATTTTTAAATATAAAAAATTAAGCCAAACTTCGGCGATTTCGTTTAGTTTTCCACCAAGAAATTCATAAATGATTTTTGTGCGAAAACAATTTATGTACCATCTTAAAAAGCAAACAATTACTCTTTAGATGAAAGCGTATTTGTGGTAAAATTGTTTTCTGTATTTTTAATATTTTTCAAATTTCATTTCAAAGACAATTTGTAACAATGGTTTCTGTTGATGCAATTAAATTCAAACCCCCCAGTATCAGTCCTTCATCAAATTTATCAATCATGTGATTTTGCTACTGTTAAATTAAAATAAAAATATTGCATTCCTTGGGCATTAACTTCAAACAGAATTTTTATTTCAGCTTTTGCTCCGCAGCATGCTTACCTCTGAACACGGGAGGACGAGCGTTACGAAGAATAATGCGAAGATGCGCAAGGGGTGTGCGACACCCCAATTCGTTATTTCGCTATTTAAGCAAAACTAGCAATATTTTTAGGCTATATCTCTTCCAATTGATGCATGTAAGCAGTTCTAAGTATACAAGAACAAATTTTGAGATGAAAAATTTAGTAAATAATACATTATATTATTCAGCGCATTGCGAACACATAAGAAAAGTATATTTCTTACCTACATGTTTTTAACATTTTTTTACAGTAAAGTATCATCAATATAAAAATTGTTATATAATTTGGAAAGAAAAATACAGCTTCCAATTTTAATAGATATACAGGAAACCATTTATTTTTTAGAAATCCAAATAAAAATTCTGCGTGGCTTTATCTTTAGATTATCCAAATTTAGAGAGTAATATACTTTTATTTTTGAGAATAGTTTCTACAATTTTAATCTTTTCCTCCAATAGTTTTTTGCGGTTTGTGAAAGCGGCTAAGACTTTGACTAACTATAGTTGCATTTCATCCTGAATAATATAACTTCTGCGTCAATCTCTCGACATTTTCTCTTACACTATTATCTAGTTTAAAAGGCCTGTGCCAGCAAAAATCTCCGTTTTTGAAATATAGAATGTTCTTCATGCACTTGCTTTTCATGTCTAAAGCTTAAATAGCGAGACAACATTATTTTCCTGGCCCTAATACGATCGCTCAAGTGAAAAACTAAACCAGACGCGCAAGGGAGTGTTTCATAACTTTTCTGCTGAATTCCAATGAAAAATAAGAGAATATTTCTTGAAACACATTCCGCTTAAAGACTGATAGCAAGGATATGATCATTTCAACTAAAAGGAGTTCTGTATTTTTCACATTTGTCCAGCGGGTTATTATGCACGCATAGTAACCAAACGATGGCCAATTACTATGCGACGTTTCCTTTAATTTAACATATTTTTATGCCATTCTTATTAGGTTTCATGCCATTCAAGATTTCTGACACATGTTTGTATCGAAGGCAGAGAATTTAGGGAGAAAACGAAAGGACACTTGGTGGTGTTTTTAAGGTCAGGCACAGAAACTCCAAAAAGAAGACAATCATATTTTAGATATGAAAGAACTTGTGATGTCGCCTTAGCAATAATGGAGAAGGAAGGACGGAATCTGAAGAATTTGTAGATTCATACCAGATCGTTCAAAACACATAGAGGAAAAGAATAGAAGAGTTTAGTTGATAGCCGAGGGATCAGACTGCACTGGGAAAGGCGGAAGAAAATCAGCGAAAGACGCTGAAGCAAAACAGAGTTTTATCAAATTAAAATTGTTATAAGCTTTTAGAATTGGCAATTTTTATCCCGAGAAACGCCAGGTATATCGACTAGTTAACTTAGAAAGAGTGTATCATTTGCATTTCATTTCCAATATATTATGATTCATTTAAAAGTTGGCAATCCTAAAATGAATCAAACAGCTGAACGATTCATAGAATTTTACAAAAAATTATGAGGAATAATAATCATTAAAAGTCAGCCGTGGAGCAAAAAATTTATTGATTTTATACGTAATCACAAGGAAAATATTTAAATGTTCTCATATAGGGACGAGTTTTGAAATTTTTAAGCAATGTGCTATAAAAGGACGACATATGAGCCAGCTAACGTTTTATTTAGTCTATATGTTTAGTTATTTAGTTAACTAACAAAGAAAATATTTGACCGTTCACATTTCGGGACGAGCGCTTCAATTTTTAAGAATGGTGAGATCACAAAGACGGTATGCGAGTCAACCATCCCTCTACAAAATTTCATATGACACTAGAGGAAGAAATTTAATTCCGATACAGCATCTTAAAAGCACAAATGAATTAAATATTTCATTAATATTTCGAGTTTCAAAGCATTGTTCATAAAATTTCCAAAATTACAAATTTAGCATCACATATAAACGCATTCTTTACAGCACCTTCATGCAGAATTGAAATGCATTTTGTATGATGAATACAAAATATAGTAGAGTCTATGTGTTTCTAATGTATGAGCACTTCAGCCAAGGAAAATAATCATCGCAATTTTTGAAATAAAAAATTATCAGTTATTCTACTTTTTTATTGAAAAATTCCCATGATTGAAAAATTCAAATGTTTTGGAATGGAAAATACGCTCAGCATTATGAAGGATGAAATAACTATTTTTTTCCGATCTTGTTTTGTTCTGACATTTGTTTTCTTGGGGATTATACATCAAAAAGTTCACCCATGTTTTAATTGTACAACTGTCAACAGAATGCAAAAAAGAATATAACTCTCTCCCAATATATACACAGTCCACAAGGGCTATTTTAGGACGGACATCGACATCGTAAATTTGAACCTTGGTCAGATGACGAGGACAACACCTGAGGCGGCAACCCCTCTCCAAGCTTCCGCACCACACCAGCGGGTGGATGTTCTGCTGATACATATATAAGTTAATTTGTAATAGACCCCATACACTGCGGATCTTTATTGGAATCAGGTTTTTAAACTAGAACGCTTCGGCCCCGAAATATAGACCTTAAAACTAGGCCACTGCGGCCCACCATTTTTCCCCGAGTTACAAAGACAAGAACATTTCATCACTCTCTACCATTTCAACTTCTAATTTCATTTGGATTGGAGGTTAATAACGAAGTTTATGAAGGGTGGAAGAGAATATAACTGATGAGATCTTTGCGAGTTGTCCCATGAAGAAGTTAAAATGTAGCCGATGTTACTGGTTCAAAACATCAGTCTTCACCATTTCAACTTCTAATTTCATAAGGAGTGGAGATTAATAAAAGGCGGAAGAGAATGAAACTGATGAAATCTTTACAACTAGTTGTGCCCTGAGAAATTTAAAATGTAGCCGATGTTACGGGTTCAAAAGTGATTTTGAACACCTAACTTTTAAGGGATTGTAGCTATCGAAAACTTTTAAGGCAAAACTGATTCATTATTATGAGGCGACAAATTCTTCTAATTATATATATATTTTTATCTTCAATCTTAAAGGAGTTGCGGGAGAAAGAAATTTATAACCCTTTCTACGATTTTCACTGCCTTTGATCTGAAATGCCAATCTATGAACGCAGCCGAAACCATTATCGTCCTACAACGTATCCCTTGCTGGTTCAAATCCAATTAAAATTATTCTTGTAATAGTATTCACAAGTTATATTGAAAAAAATTACACACACGCAAAAGGAGACACAGAGCAACCAAAAAGGGACAGGCACACAACCCTTCCACTCTCAGATACACACATCTATACAGGGTGTTTCAGAACAGCGTGGACAAACTTTAAGGGTAAGTTAGGCATACAGAAACACGTTATTTTCGGAATACAACATGGGGTCGGAAATGCACAAGGGATGCGCTACGAGGGTTCTTTGTCAGTAAATTAAGTAAAAGAAAAGGAAACACCAGACGAAATATACGATACAGATTGAGTGGAATACAAATTTACTATAGCACAACATATCAGTTGCATGAGTAACACCAAGAAAAGCGTGTAACGCCTAATACGCCCTTAAATACCTACTTATTCTCCTCCAACACGCCTTAAATATTCCAAAGGTG
>BGPR01001259.1:174334-199823 GCA_013235015.1 Araneus ventricosus | reverse complement strand
ATTCATTTCACTGAATATGAAAAAGTGTGCCAAATTCCTTTAGTAATTATGGAAAAAAAATTCTTTCAGATCTATGCTCAAAAAATAATTTCAAAATATTTATATATATTTCCGTGTTCATATAAATAATTCATTTAAAATGAATCTTTATGTTTTGTTCTAAAGTTAAACATCAGGCGCGAAATATTAGGATATTTAATAACCATTTTATATGCATTGCTAGGAAGAGAAATAAATTAGTTCCAGGAAAAGTTTGTGAATGCTTTTCCTATCGAGTTTGTGTTTAAGGATGCCGTACGTCTCAAATTGAGCCTCTTTGAATATTTTTAGGCAAACGTATTTAATTATTTCTAACATCATATCACTTCAAACTATCAAAATAACAGATAAAGGGCATAGAATTCCTACAGCTTTCTTTAGGAAGAAAACAACTTCATGCACTAAATAACAAATTCAAAGATATGCGAAGTGCAAGAATTTAGCACAAACTTTTTTAAAATTTTATTTTCCACAAATACGGGTGTAAGTGTATTCTTTTTCACAATGTGGCAATGAAGAAGAAAAATGTCAAAAAATAAAAAAATTAAGTAACACAATGTTCAATACTGTAAAAAGCCTTATCACCATTAACTTAATGAGAAAATTATTAATTTCTTTGTTTACCTTTGAAAGTTTCGTTAACACGGTTTATGAAGCAATTCAGTTTAAATTAAGCATTACCATCATTTGTAACATAAATATCGTTTAATTTAACTAAACGGAAATTAAACAATGAGAAAGCAATGTTACTAAAATAACATTGGACATGCAATACGCTTAATTATAATACATTACATATCCTAAAACTTTTTTTTCATTTTAATGAAGCTTTTAACAGTCTTGCACATAATTCTGTTGATAAAAATCAATATCCTGTTGATGAACCACATTCGTCATACATGAAATCGTATCACGATTCATAGAAATGGTTGATGAAAAACCAATGACTTGCTGACAAATCATATCCGCACATATCGAATAATATACAATAAATTGCTTATATAATTAGTTTATTATGTTTTCGATAAGTTTATATTGAAATGTAGAGGTTTAAAAAGAAATCACTAATTCGTGTACTCTTTAATTGCTGAGCAAAATAATGTAAATTATAAACATGCCTTTCTTCCATATTGCAGAAAATAGTCGACTGAATATCTTTATTCATGCAACTTGACATTAAATCCCTTCCAAATATTGTAGTTCCAATAAGCAAATTAAATGGGGGAAAATAAAGGTCATTGATCAAAAGCTAATCAAGGTTGAGGACACAGTGGTTTTTGATTTAATATTTAGTACGAATTTTAAATCTCATTGCATTAGAAGACATTGCAATAGAATTTCTTCTGTGAAAAATTAAACGAAATCGAATTATAATAATGTTTTTTTTTTACCTTTTAACGGAAAAAAATAAACTAGAAGACCTTCAGAGGTAATGATATTTCATGAAACATGTAGAACATGAAATTATTTCAACAAAAAAGAGTAAAAACCTTAAATTTATCCTAAATTGTCACGCATAGATGGGGAAATAAATGTCCTTGACCGTTTTAGAGATATGGGATTTTTACACTATAATAATCAATCTCCATTATTGAAAATAATTTTGGAATTGCCGCTTTATAGCATTATATATTTCTCCTATTACTTGACACAGAAATTTTACCAATATAAAGCAGTGACTTAGCAAATAACGTATAATTTAATATAGAAATTATGCCACCAGCTTACTTAAGTATTATCTCTGCACATCAAAAAATTGACTCAACCTTATAATAACATAACGAAGCGTAAGACATTCCAAAAATTTAATGTTAAACATGACTTGGCAAAGTTATTTTAATACAGAAATTGTTAAAGTATTAAGATTTTAAAGTATTGCACTTTTGATTTGACTCAATCTGGTATAAACCCGTAGACATTCCTAAATTCTTATGTTAAATGTGACGCGAGAAATATTTGGTTACTGAGTTCTTGGAAGAAGAGATCTGGGATTCATTATTACTGTTAGGAAATTATTTTTCCAAAATTATTCAAAAAATAATTGCTGAAAACATTTATTTTTGTATCGTATATTAGGCAGAAAATTTTGCTATCAATATAAACTGTTTTTTCAGATCATATCTAAAACGGAAAAAGACACAATAAATTGGTATATTTATTATAGCTAATGACTTTATCATAGCTTTATTAATCGAAACCTAGTAAACATTCAGTTTCTACTGAAAATAAAAATTCTCACAACTACTAACGCGAAGCTTATAAAATCGCAATAATCGAATTTCTTATTTACCACTTCTTATTTCCGCTATTATAAAAAAAAAATCAGTATTGAATTATTTTATTGAAAGAAATACATTTACTGCAAACTTAGACAACACTAATAGCCGGGCTTCAAATGCTATATTGGATCATTTTATGAAATTGAAAGAGGTTTTAAATATATAATTTCTTTATATCTCAAATTCCGCTGTAAGTTTAACATGAACATAAGGATATGGCCTGTAATAATTATTTCATATTGTGCAGATTCAAAAAACATTCGTACAAATAAAACGAATAAACTTACCTAAAATTAATTCCTCATATAACCTGTTCCATTAAACAACCGTTTTTCCAACGCGAACGAAAAGTTCACAAAATAATTAAAAGATATAAATGAAACAACCAAACTATTTTTCTACAATTTTGCACAGCACTTCAGCGGAGGAGAAAAAAAAAGTCCTTCATCGCAAGTCCTCCACACGACATCTGAGATGCGAGAGAGAAAACAGAAAACGCAGCTATCGGGAGCACCTCCCCCCCAGATCGTCTGCGGGACGAAGGAAGAGAACTGTTGAAGTGAACTGATGAACGTAAGCTTTTGCCCTACTTCCAGCACCATCCACTGCGCAGGCGCACTCGACCCCCGAAAGGGCACTGTCGAAGGCTGGCTCTTGTGAGTGGAGTGGAATTGGAAGAGGCGTCCCCCATCCCAGAAAAGGGGTTGGCAAGGGGGTGGGGGCGACAGGGGGCTTCCCCGGGGACCCATGAGGGTCCCGTCTGAGATCGTTGCGGAAGCTGTAAAGGAAACCATTTTCATTGTCTGGAGAGGGGGGAAAGTTTGGAGTTTTCAGTGGCTGTTCGGTCCCAGTGGTGTGGTTTGTAAACGACTGCACCATATTGAGCTGAAAACAATCTGCAGTTCGCAGGATGTTTCAGAATATTCTAGAATGTAATGATTAAGAAGGGAATAGGAAGAAAGTCAGAAATGGAACAGCGATACTTAGAGAATTTGCTACAGATTTGGTGCAGAATGCTAAGAATTTCTCTTTAAAATAAGCTTACCATTGATTCAATTTCCAATTATTTTCCTTGCATTCTCTTGAGAAAAAACTCCTTGTGCACCAACAAGCACACCAAAAGGCTTACAGAAGAAAGTAAAATATACAATAAACGGTTGAAGGAAGTTTCAAAGGAAAGGACACAAATGCAAATTCCATAAAGAAAATAAAAATGTTCGAAATAAATGTGCAATAATTTGTCGCATCTATACTAACACATGAATTATATTAAGCAATGAAATATATTATCAAGGGGAAAATGTATGTATAAAATTTCAAAAAAATAAAACTGAAGCAATATACTCTACACTATAAAACAAGCATTTGACTGAACTGCTATAAAAATATGTGGGTTAGATTAAGAGAAGTCCAATATTTTAAAACATTACTAATATAATACCCATCGTTGCCAATTGTCTTTGAAATGAAATTTGAAAAATATTAAAAATAAAGAAAAAAAAATACCATAAATACTTTTTCATTAAAATAACAATTGTTTGCTATTAAGAATAGTACATAAATTATTTTCGCACAAAAATTATTTATGAATTTCCTGGCGAAAAACTCAGCGAAATATTTGAACTCGCTTTTATCTAACAATACCGAGTTTATCTTTTATTATGAATAACAAATAACTTTTTTGTGAGAGTAATTTAGATAGATAATGAATTTAATTAAATTGAAACAAAATATGCAGTCGGGTAGCTATTTTATTATATTTCTCAGTTAACATCTAATTCTTCCAAAGTAATTCAAAGGAAATTAAATCTCCTAAATTTCATACGAAATTTACACTAGGGAATATCTTCTATTATATTTAAGTATTAGCATTTATTGTATAAGTAATTCAAAATTTCAACAAATCTCATTGATTTCAGGTTAAACAAGTAGGTGCGAAATTCATATATATACGTATTCATTTACAAAGAAAATTACAATAAATTGGAGGATTAAAGCATGTTGCGTCTTCAATCCAAGAGTTTCGCCTATGGCGTTGCGTGCTACTTCGTTTTCTCTTATATATATTCACGCTCTGTCTTGTTTTTGCTATGTGTGTTCGTTTCGGCTCTCATTTGATGTGTTCCTAAATGTTGCTTATACTAAAATTGACGTATGGAAAATGACTATTTCCTTCGAATCCTTTTGAAACAGCCAAGAGCGATTCATGATTTAATACCAGTTGCATAATATGCGAATTGTTCAAAGCAATTAAAGCAACGTAACTTTTCATTGTATTCAGCTCAGTGACGCCAAGAAATTTAAATAAATTTTAACAGGAAAACAAAGCGAAATTTACAAGCGAATGTAAAAAATAACTTCTACCAAGAATAATTTTTAAACGTATAACCTTTTTTTCTCTCACCATACGCTAATTCTAAGTAATAAAAATAGTATTTTCGAAACAGTATTAAAAGTTTGATAAACGAAAAACCCTTTCCCTTTAATTTCATTTGGCGAGCAGTATTAAGAACTCACAATTCCTATATCATTATTCAGAAACTAGTTGACCAATGTGGACTTTAGAGTAGAATTCTCTCTGCCGTCAGGTTGAGAGGATTTCTTGGATTTACACAAATGTAGAACAGTTTCTTCTTAAAGCATCCCAGGAAAGCAACATACACTCATCTATGAAAGCTCTGTGAGGTTTCTATCTCAGGTTCTCTCCAGATGCTTCAAGGTCATTTCCAGCAGAATTGTCGAGTTTATGATGAGTCACTCACTCGTAGACTTGCGTAGATATGATAAACATAAAAGGGTTAAAAATTTTAAAGCCTAATACAGCTGCAATAAAAGAAACAAGAGACTTTCTTTGTTTTAACTTAAAGAAAGCGGCCAGTTTGGCTGCTGGAGGATTTCCTGAATTCATACAAATGTTACCCAATTTCTTCTGAAAGACTTCAAGGTGTCTGTCTCACGTGCTTGCTATACGAATGGTTCAAGGTGACTTTGACCAACAGAATTTGCCCCATTTATCACGATTAACAAACACATTCGACTAGGGTAGATATGTTAACATTAAGGTATTGAATATTTGAGTCCTGATAAAAATATATTTAGTGAAAAAAATGTGTTTGTTTTAATTTAAAGATGATCTTGGGTTATAACAGTCATTCTGCTTAGTTTTCAAACTGCCTTTAGTAGGACCAAATAAATATGGCCATTCTCAATGTATTTCTTAAGTATATATATGTATACAATAGAAAATACACATGCATGTTTATAAGAACCCCTCCGAATCGGTGAAGGGTAGCAACACGAAATTCAAAAATGCCATTCTAGAATTAAATTCGACGCCAACTGTGCTTTATTCAACTTTCAAAATTTATTATTTCATAACATATATTTAAATATCGAACATTAAGCAAAACTTCGGCAATTCCCAAATGAATCTCAATAAAGAATAAAATTTTAGCAGAAAATTATTGTGAAAAGAATCATTTATTAATGAAAATGTTTATTTTCCTTACAAAAGTACAAAACACGCATAGTTTCTGAGAAGGAAACAAAGCTATATTCTTTAAACTTCATTGATATGAGTCATTAATAATTTTTCCTCGGCCATTTAAATTTCTAAAACGCAAATTCCGGTGGGAAGATGATTCTCATTTTCGGTACATCATTAACTTAAAATTACATAACTTTAGCTCCGAAATTATCCTATAATATGCCTTAACTTTTATGACACTACTTCATTCCAAGGATATCTATATTTATCCAGAACCCTAATAAAGTGCTTCTAGCTATAAAGTAAAAGTTGTATTAATATTCCTGACTAAAGAATAATATATATCACTTATTTACGAATTTTTCGTACACGAGAATAATTTTGTTTATTCGAATTCATATTTATCTAGATTTCCATAAAATGCCTCAATTTCTCGAATAAAATTTATATTAATATTTATAAATACAAAATCATGCATATTACTTATTTACGAATTATTCATATGAGATATGTTTGAGGTAATTTGGAAAGGTTTACTTGTTTCCATTTAACCGTAGATTTCAGAGTAAATTACTTAATCATTTCTATTGCAAATAGACGCATGCAAATGAAGTATGTTTTTTTTACTATTATTCTTTCTCGACTTTTATGCTTCAGTTAACCCTCCGAGGATAGTAAAAACACTTCAGGAAGATCCAGATAATTGTTTTTACGAATAAACACATAGTTTTGAATGATGTATGATAAGAAAGATTATGTATGAGGGAAGGTGAATATCCAGAATAGATATAACATTTAATTCGTTTCAGAAAAGAAAAGTGAAATATATATTTTCAGTAGGCTAGACCAGGGTAGTTGGATATAGGGCATGTTGGACTAGTCGCTCCATTTTTTAAAAGACTTTCCTAGTATTGAACGCTGTGAGTCCAGACAAGTGTGTATTATACCATAAACATTCCACATCAGCGTCATTGAAGAAGCAGCGTTAGTTAAAGGTCCAGCTATAAATTTCTAATTTTTACTAAGCTGAGTAAATTTCCTCACTTATAAATAATCGTTTTCTCCTTTGCTCATAAATTACAATTACCATTTTAACAAATAATTCTCAAAAAGATGATTCGTCATTGTTACTTTAGGGCTTGTTTGTTTATCGAAATGATTTAAGAATAAATTCCTTTCATGAGTAACAAAAATGGTTACATGGGATAGTTGGGCCATTTCTCATGGGGCACGTTGGCTAAGCGGAACATTATGCCCAGAGAGGCATAATGTCCATGTTCAGGATGTGCATTAAAGAAATATCTCTGAATATGTGGGATGGAATTACATCAAATTTATAATGCAAGATACTAGTTATGAAAAACCATGCGGACTCAATTTTGACCATAATTACGCAATACTATTTTACGATGATTTATGTAACTTTTTTCGGGGTTATTTTAAGTTATATTTGTCTAACGCTTGAGTATACATTAAAATCATTTTGCCCAGAAGTGAGCAATTTTAAATGCAACTCCGTAAAAGCGTTTACCACATTTTGCGGAATACTTGAGAAACGATTTCTAATCAAGACCGATGATATAAAAAAATTCGCTACAAGACACAAAACTGAAATTACGTTTTACCTTCATGATTATATGCATACAATGTGACGATGCACTTTCTATTTCATTCATGTGTCTTTCAGTTGTTGAATAGCCAACCTAAATGAACAGAAGTCTTGCAAATATGGAAAGATTTTAAAATTCAAAAGGAACATGACTTAACTGAATTTTATTTAAGCTAAGTCATGCTTTGAACATTTATTTTAATTATTCCAATTTTTGAACATTTTAATAATAATATACGCTGTATAATCAGGGGGATCATATCATTTCCCTGAAAACGAATAGGAAAAGGGAACGTCTTGAAAACAAGAAATGTAGCTTTTACCAATCAAGGGGGCGGCACGATTTGAGAAATTCATTTCGGTATGAGGCTTTGTATATTAATAGTAAACCTTTAGGGTATTTATCCATTAAAATATTAAAGCGCAATAGCCTGCCAATTCGTAGAAATCTGCCATCCAACTTTCAAGACAGCCTATACACCGGTAAGCTGCCTCCATTAAAAAGATGAGAATCGGCATGGGAGGAAGAACACTCGCTTGTTAACCGTTTAGTTAAGGTACGAATCGGCGACAACTGCCTTTTCTTTCAAAATACATTTTTAAAATAATGATTTTTCATTAAATTAAAAATTAATAAATACTTTTAAAAAATTAATCATTTTTATGTATTAAATAATTTTTATTCATTTTAACGGCACCTGTTTTGACAGGGGAAGAGTGAATTTATTCTTAATTATTTAAATGTTTAAAAATTAAATTATAACTATAATTCAAGTATATGTATAAACGGCCATTTTATGCGGAAAATTATTAATATTTTAAATTATGTATTTATAAATTAATTTATTTTTAAATTATTAAATTTTAAAAGAAATGTATATATTTTTAATACAACTTTAATGATGATAAATAATAACTATGATTATTATCATTATGGATAAATTTTATGTATGCTATTTTTATTTGTTAGTTTTGAAACATTTCGACATTTATTAATTTTTATTTACATTTAAAAACCAGATTAATAATTCGCATAACATTGGAAACAAAAAATATTCTGATAACTTACACAATTATTAAATGGTGTCTACGTTTTATTAGGAAAACTGTTGGGAAATGAACTAAAAATTTCGGAACTTCTTATTCATTCAATAGATTAGCAGCTGCTTTCTCTTTCCAGGTCAAAACCGGATCCGTAAATCTGAACATTTTGTAACTACTTTCATCGAAAAATTTTAAATTTTTATTGGCATTTAATGATAACAGTAATTAGTTATTATTTAACAACATTAAAGTTTTTATAATTATTTAAAAATTATTCTTATAATTCAAGTATATGAAAATTATTTAATGCATAAAAAATATAAATATATTTTATTAAAATATTAATAAGTTTTTAATTTAATTAAAATTTATTAATTTCAAAATGCATTTTGAAAAAACATAGCAGTCGCGGATTCGAACATTGACTAAAAGGTTAGCAAGCAAGTACGCTATGAAGCATGCCAATTCACAACTTACCAACGATGTCAACTTATTTGGTATATAAGCTGCCTCGAAAGTTTGAGGGCTACTTTCTCGGAATTGGCTGGCTATTGCGGTTTATTACTTTAACGGATGAACATCCTAAAGGTATGCTATTAATGTTCCAAGCCTCATTTCAAACTGAACTTCCCAAGTCGTGCCCTCCCCTTTTCAGTGTTATTATGTCTGTGTGTATTGAATCAGCTTAAGTAAGGTTAATATTTTAATTAGATTTATATTAATCCATTTAAAATGATAAATAACAATAATGTAGATTTGAATCGTCCCGTTTCAAATCTACCTTAACGCTAACGAGGTTTATTTTGTAAAGGACACAAAAAGATTTTAAAAGTGGTCATATGACGGAGATGACCCCTGAGCAGGATCTTCCCCTTAAATTCCCATTAGCTGGGTTTAATAAAATGCAATATTTAAGTTATGCAGAAAGGCATTCCTCAGCTACAACACAACCTCGGTTGCAATTCGCGAAGAGCCTGCGCTTTAAACACTTCGGGACGCGTTTCTCCTTTTTTAAACACCACAGCAATTTTGGTAGGAGGAACTTCGAGTAGGGAACATTAGAATGCCAAAACTTACGTCTTTTATTTTAAAGAAAAATACAACCCATGACTGTGGACAGAGGAATATATGTACCATTCATCGTGATAACTGGGGTATATCGTGTCACAGCAGTTTTCATCAGATAATTTTCTGAAGGAAAAATAAAAATTTTAGATATTAGATATATAAAACAATCAATTTTTAAAAAAATTTAATCGGTATTGTCCGAAACCAAAGCAGACGCAGATGTTAGCTAGGTGTTAAAGAGTAACCTATGCTACAAGTAGAATATAAGTGGCTACTTACTGTGGTAGTACACTGAAAAAGGAATCCATTAAATATGGAGTTGTGACGCCTGAAGTGGCAAATGAAAAATTCAGGGTTACCAAAGAATAACACAGTATTTGCTAAATGCTAAATTTATTGTTCTACCCTTATATTGCTTTTTGATTAATACATAAAACATCCATACAGATGCACTACCAATTAGTACAGTTAATGATGCCTCCAGCGTTATAATCTCCGGCGTCACCCATTACAATGTCCAGCGTTACATGTTATAATGTCCGGTGTCACCATACGACACGAGAAGTTGGTTTTCGTGAGAGTCGCGAATTGGCCAATTCAAACATTTCACCTACCTTGTGCTATGAAGGAGGTACCCCGGGGTATTATATTCGGCAATCTGTATTGAAGATTCCATCACCACTTTGCAGGGCCTTTCCATACATTATTGCGGCATCTCCATCTTTTTCGCTCAGTCATCGCCGCAGATTCGATGCACATGCTTTCTTCACGTTTTTTGTAGTACCGGGGCTTTATGCACAAGAGCCGTTCATCGCGTCCGTTGATCAGTAGTAGATAGGTGGTGCCATCTGGTGGGTTGCTGAACCGCAAAAAGTTCTGTTATGGTTGCATTTTGCAACACTAGGAAATATGCGGATGCAGCACTATGAATGGAAATATGCAATGCAGCAACTTTTGGTAGCTACATCATGCTCGGTAGATGTAAACTCCTTCTCAATACTTAGCAAGACTGTTGGATAATACTTTCAATTGCCCAGGGAGCATTTCGATGGCAAAAGTATTGTTAAAGTTATGTCTAGACGCATGTGTCCTGTTAGTCGCTAGAGGGTTGAAATATGATAAGACGCTCTTTCCACTAACTCTAGTGTTGCCCAGACTTTCGTCTTCCATCTAGGGGCTCCACAAACACGTGCATGTGAAACTGCCGTATAAGTAAGCTGGTTCTCTCTCCTATTTGTGAGTACAATGTTGGTGGTGTGGATCATAGGGCATATTTTCGAAGTCGGGTAGTATCGCCTTAAAAGTGGGGAGGGTTATCGCATGAGCCGCTCATAATGAGGGCTACTTCAGTGCCCGATTTTCTACCGTTGCGGTTGGTTGCGGTCATTTATCTGGATACTGGGGCAGGGTGGGGGTGTTTCTTTGTGATTATCCACACTTTTGTTATTTTTGCAAAAATAAACCTCCCTATGATGAATGGAGTGATACAGTACAATAAAATATTGAATCTAGCTACTAGATTAGAAGAGTAGAGACAGCTTCCACAGAGAGAATGAAATCTTAATCGATTTATGGCATAGCATGTGCCCTCCTGGCACAACATGGGTCCGCGTGGCAAGACATATGGCCAGGGGAAAAATTCTACATGCGCAATGCCAGTGTAGAATGTAAAGATGAAAGTGAAAAGCTTGCGTCAGCCTCATTTTGCATAATCTAAGTTAATTTTGACATTTTAGAATTATTCAAAACTAGAAAAATAACCCGTCATGTTTGACGGGTAAAAATTGCCTCTTCATTCGAGAGATTTCCCGTCAAATTTGACGTGTGGCAATAGTGTATTCCTGCATACGCACTCAACCTTCTTGTGCATGCGTAGTAGAGGAATTGAGTCCTATAAAGGCTCGGACATTATCTGTCGTCTCTCTCTTCTAGACTGTTGTCAGTTATGTTTCTGTTGTCATTATCTTAATTTAAATATCATTTACTTTACCTTTACTTTTATCTCGTTACGTTATTAAAGTTGTTATTGTTACTATGAGTTAACTTCTTTAGCGTTTCATAATACATCCTCTCTCCTGCACGAGCCAGTTAATACATGCATGCCTGTATGCGGTGTTCGTAACTTACAAGTTACCTTGAATAAATAGATGCAGTAGCTAGTGATAATAACTATGTTGGTTTCTTACCATCGCATCAAATTCCAAGGAGAAGCCTTTAAGCGTAACCTCCTAAAGACGTGTTTAAATAGATATATATGCAAGAGAAATGTTTAACATTGATTGAAAACAAATAAAATAAACATCCGTTTTATGACAGGAAATATATATTTTTTATTTACATATTTCTTTATTCAAAAAACATCTTGGTCTAAAAAAAATCTAGAAAATCTAGTAGATATAATCTAGATAGATAGAAAATCTAGTTTCAAAGCAAAGCACTTCTCTGCTTGTCAAACGTTGCCAAAAAATATTATCAAATTATATCATCACGATTGCAATAAATGATGAGATACATCGTGGCGTCCAAACTATATCACGCGCATGATATACCACTGCCGTAATTTACTACTTTCTATTGAAAAACGGAAAATAATTTGAAATATACGATTAATATAATTTAAAATTTCTCGAGAACTATTGATCATAGCGAGATAAATTTTATATCCATCGAAAGAAAATTTTATTTCACTATTTTAGGGCTATTAAATTTGAAATTAAAACGACGATTACTCTTTTAAATGTAAAATTACTGAAATTTAGGTTCTCTAGCAATGAAATAATGCTGTTTAACGTCTCGCAGTGCTATGACTCGAGTTTTATTGTTGATAACGTCAGAGCGTTACCGAGAGAAATGGGCTGTTATATTATAATGAGATTAAGTCGTAAAAGTCTTTATTTTGAAACCTCCGTTTATCAAAATATTTAGAAGAATTAATGTCTCAAAATATTTTTTCGATGCATCGTTTAATAATTAAAATAAAAAATAAAGTATTAATTAATTTCTAACATAACTTGCACAATTCTTTTCAAATAGCATATATAGTTTTAAAATATTCCTCTGCAAGGATAGAAAACGCTTAGAAGCGCAGAATGGAAACACTATCAAGATATGCCAGGGTAATATTTTTCAAAACATCCAAAACACAATATTTTTAATATGCTACTTAAAAAAAATTTTGTAACTATATCGAATTTTGTCAATCTGAAAATTAAAATAAACCCAACAAGAAAAACTTAAGATAATTCCTTCTCTGCTTTGGAATAATTTTCGTGCGTTGAATTCCGAATTCTTTCGAAAAGATTTAATTTCAACCCTAAAGCATCAAAATCTGAAATCTCCAAAGGTTTATAATGAAAAATTCATCTTCTGAAATTTGCGCAGGGCTAATTGTAATTCTCATCTGTATCATAAACTTTTACGACTTCTAAGGGTAATAAGATAAGAAGATATATAAGGCACAAGTTAGATGAGTCATCTAATGCACTTAATGACTCATGCCGGAAAGAAAATCTCCCCCTCTGCATAATGAGTGGACTAAACAGATTACGAACAAGACCCTGTTCCCTCTCTGAAACATGTACGTCTGTACTTCATCAAACGTTACCAAAAAGATAGGAAAATGTCCTAAATAATGTACCGTCTGAATTGGATCAGATACGAGAAATCGGAACAATTTAGATTTTTTTTTTACAATTATCTTGATTCTGTCGAAATTAAATGATAGATATAAGTTTAAATTAAAAGGGCGCGATTTGTTACATCAAATAAAAAAAATGAAAATAATGTCTAGCGAAAAATTCTTACAGCAAGAAATGTAGAATGGCTTACTAGATCTATTAAATATTGCTAATTTGAAACTATTAAAATGATTCAGTTATTTATCTTGTTGAAATCAAGAGGAATAAGAGCAAACAATTTTCTTAAATCATTTTTCCATTCTGCAGAAATTAAATAACAGATACAACTTTAAATAAAAACGCAGAAATTTTTTGGAACCATTAATAAAGTGAATATACGTTTTTGAGAAAGAGACTCATACAGCAAGAATGTAGAATGACTTATTGGATCTATTAATTATTGATAACCAGAAACTATAAAACTGATTCATCTATATTTAGTAATTTTGTGACAACCAAATGAGAAGAATTAGAACAATTCTTATTTCTTAAATCATATTTTGATTCTGCAGAAATTAAACAATAGATACAACTTTAAATAAGAGCGCAGTAATTTGTTTCAACCATTAATAGAAAGTAAATAAACGTCTTCCTAAAAAAAAAAATTGTACAGCAAGAGATGTAGAATGGCTGACCAAATTTATGCAAAATATAAAACTAGAAAATAATTAAAATTACTCAGCTATATAGTATTTTTGTGGTATTATTTTTGATTCATTACCAATATTTTTCCGATAAAACACTATTTATTCTACAGAGAAGGTATCAATCACGTTTGTTTCCGAGAAAAAATACTGATAACTTTAATACCAACTGAGCAAATATTTTCACCACTGAGTCTACTTACATTAAATTCTATCTTTCCTTCATTTGCAGGGACCAATTTCATTTGAGAAATATTAAAATTCAACTGAAGAAACAAAAATAATAAGCTTAAAGGACGGACTTTATGCTGTTTTGATAAGATGAAAAATGAAACACGCAGTTGTTACACAAACTTAAAGAGTAAAGCAAGGAAGTTGAAATAAATGCCGACACTAAAATCAGCAAAAGGTATCGGTCCTCTGAATCAAAATGCATCACTACGGAAATGATTGTATATATAATTTTAGTTTTCTGAGAAACTAAAACTGATTTCTTTTCACATGAATTTTCAGATTACAAAATTATCAACCAAGACATGTTTATAATTATTTGGAAGGAAATTACATCCAATTAGAATGTAATACAACTAAATTTAATCACTTGATTTAATTGCTTACTTATTAGGATTTTCTTCATAACGTTTTATGATTATCCAATATTTATTGGAATCAAAGTACAAGCGAAATAATTTAACAAGAGATATTTAAAATTAAACTTTGCATTAAACAGAATGGCTCAAAAATGGAGCAACTTCCAATAAAATGCAAAAGAAAGATATATTAATAGGTAGAAAAAGAAAATACAAAAAAATGGAAGAAATAATAAATAGTAATAACAATTATCTTCTGCGCGCAACGCAGCAGCATCCAGTAATTGCATTCGAAATATTTTCATAATAAACTAACCAATTAAAACACAATCAAACAACAAAATTCATATTGCAATAAAATTTTAACACATTAGGATTAAACAAATAAAATATAAAAAACAAATGAATGAGAACTAGAATGACGAACTTTTTCAAAGTGCCACTCGCCATCGGAGTTCTAAAATGGATAAATTTTCTGTCGAGGGAACGACTTAATAGTCAAATAATATTACCTCGGTAGCATGAATTTATCCAATAATTGAAATAATGCAGGAAAAATATTTTTATTCAAATTTTTATATTTATTGAAATAAAAGAATATTCTAGAATCTATGATTTCTAGAATCTATGAGGTGCAGTCTTCTTCACAAAGGATAAACATCATATTTCTTAAATAAAATTAGTAATAAAAATGTTTGTTTTAATAAATCATTAAGAGTTGTTGGATTTTTTCTTCAAATTAGAATTTTGCTTCTACTAAATCAAAATAATCAATCAGATCTAATAAGGTCATGTATTTAATTTTTATACTTTAAGAACTCTAGTTTTTTTCAAATATTCTCTGCTCCACTGCATATATGTTATCAAAGTCAATATTCTCATTCGGATAACTTTATACAGTAATTCAATTTAACAGTACTTAATGGTAAAATATTTTATGTTTAATTCTAAAGACTTTGAACAAACGGGTTTTCAGTTAAGTAATCTTCCGGTATCATCAGTATGATATAAAAAAAGATTGACTATCCCATCTATCTCCGGGGAGAAAAGAATGAATGATATGTGGACAGCATAATACTGACCCGAATTCCTTCTCTTATAATGATTAATGAGAAATTTCTCAGACGTCAGTTTTGTTTCACTCACAGTCACGTCAAAAAACACTACTGTTATTTATACAGTTCTATATTATTAATCACCGTTAATTGGTTTTATATAGAAAGTTAATTCCCGAGATCTCCTTGATGCAAAAATTGGGTAAAATCTATCACACTCTACAGTAAGGTAATTTGGTCAAAAATTTATTTCCTTTATTTCATTTATTTATAATCTGTACGATATTTAAACTAACAATCAAGTAAAGTCATTTGTTAAAATATTTTAATTCTTTGATAAATTTATGATAACTAGATGAAATATTGTAATTCTTTTGTGAATTTTTATTTGTTCCAAATTATTTCTCTAAGAATAGAGGCTGTAACCTAATTTTCGTTTGAGTTCAAATTCTAATCATAGATTTGGAATTTCCTTATATACTGAATTGCTAGGTGATTTTCTGAATTCCTCTTTGCTGATTTTGTAATTATATTTATCAAATTGTCAGCGAGCCCCTTGCTGCTGAAAGCTTTCTTTGTGAAATTAATGTTATATATATATATATATATCAATGTCATGAAAATCAATAAATGTTGAAATAAAATGGAGAGACTGTAGTTAATCGGTAAAAGCGTATAGATACTCATCAGGGTAAGTAAAATCTATACGAACCGCTAACAGATTAGTGAAATCATAATGTTTTCTGCGAACAGTGCTGGCATAAGGCTAAAAACACTGTCCTTTACCCCGAACATTATGATAAACCAGGAATTTGAATGAAATACAAATAAAAGAAATGATTTTACGGACCCAAAACTGAGAGATGCTGCCAACGGGAGACTTGAAAAAGGAATGAACTAAACGCGTCATGTAGGGTCCGGATGTTTACGAATAATATATATATATTTAGAATTCCCCAAACTACTTTTTAAAACTCTTTCCAAACCTAAAAAATTGTATTAATTTCGGTTTCGGATGTCAGCATTCACAAGATATTCACATATAATATTTTCACTTGTTTTCGGTGGTGTTAATTTGTTTAGTTAAAAATAACCGTTGAAAATACTAATTTAAAATCTTTACCATTCCATAATCCCATTCTGACAACTTTCATATCCTCGAAGGGAGGGAAGAAGTAACTCATAAATATAAACAGTAAACCGAAAGTTAATTTTTATAGAAATGGTTTTGATGAGGAATTTGGCGTTTCTGCTTCCGTGATACCAAATAGGCCATTTCTGTTCAAAGGAGTTTAGACGTTGTTATGGACGCGTAATTTTCTAAATGTCGAGACCATAAATGTCCCCTTCGCCTTCACTAAGGTTCTGTTGTTCGTCGGTTCTTGGAGGAACAATTTCGTCACAATGGTTTGTAAGTTATGGACCAGATCATGAGCTTCTACACTCTACCGAGATTATTCCTCTTGGTTTCTTCGTTTGGTGTTATTTTATGGAAAGATTATTTTCCTCACAAGGCTTATGATATTGAAACATGTAAAGATAGGATAGCAGATCCTGTGTTTAGGTCTCCTTTACAAATGTTAGAGAACTCGCGACAGAAATTAGGATACTGACTTGACATTCTCCATTGAACTGAAAAGATCGAAAACATTGAAATTTGATATGATAATTGGGCTTATTACGAACTCCAGTAGGGTACTTGCAATTTTCAAAAATAAACATATCCCGAGTGCAATAGATTTCACGCAATAATTTTTTGTGATCGGGGAATCATAATTTGCGCTTAACTTGTATATGACCATTGCTGATGTTTTAGTAAGAAAAGTATTTTTACTAAACGTTTAGTTGCGCATGTCAGGCATCAACTTAGTCCTCTCTGGAGTGCACACAATTTTTTTAACATCCTGGAAGCATCCTGATACCTTTATCAAAAAGGCTTTTGGTTAGTTGCATATACAATCTCTGACAGTCTGAATGACTATGATGTTGTCTGCAAACCGCATGTCTTGCAACAGGTAGCCTTCTCTTCTCTCTACACCACTCAAACAAATGAATCTATAAGGGATATACTTTCCTATTCCTCTTTCTGATGTCTTGCAAATTTCCAATGACAGGACATTTCCGCCATTGAGCAATTTAATCACAATGTATTGTTCTACGCACAGCGATATCTTCTGTTCGCTCATCATTCTAGTAACTCCTCGACAGTACTGAAGGCATTCTAACCTCAGCTGGAGGGAGAGTGGAATTTGTGCATCCACTCTCTCAAGATTGCACAGCTGCTGCGCAATGCGACTTGTAAGTCCTTGTCACCTTTGAACCACCTTGCATATTCAATTTTAAACGTAATTTTTCTTTAAAGAAAAATAAACTTACTGCTGCCACAACCCAGCTTCTAAAATAACACAGTTAAAAATTATATACGAAATTCAGAATGTAGCTACCAACGGAAAAAATAAAATGAGGAAGATAAAATTATTTCAATGAATCGAAAAGAGTAAAAATTATTTGAATGAATATTTAATTCATAAAACAAAATAATCATTGAAAATTTTAAAAATAATTGTTTTGTTACCACCTTTCGCTTGAAAGGGGTAAGAAAATAATTGTTTTATTTATTCCAAACATAAAATGTGCGGCAGATATTTTTAATGTCAATGAGTAAAGAGTTGATTAATGTCTTCTGAATAACAAAGATTGCAATTTCTTTTGACTTGTCATGACGATATTCATACAGTATAAATATATGTTCTTATTAATTCGTTTTCTGTAGCATAATTATTTAGAGTGCATTAGTCTAAAAGTAACATGAAATGTGTTTTTAAGCTATTGAATTATGTAAGGAATTAACTGATAACTTAAATTTTGACTTTCTTCAAAATATATGCCCTATATTCTTTGGTGAAATTGTTTCTGTATTTCGAGGTGAAAAAATTATTCAATGTTTTGCAACATTTAGTAATACCAGGATGAATGTTTTTCAACTGAATATCCTATTAAGAAAGGAAGTATTTATTTGCAGGTACTGTACCTGCGGATAAAACGTTATTTGCAGGTACTATACCTACGAATAATTCGTTATTTGCAGGTACTGTACCTGCGGGTAAAACATTTTCAGGTACTGTTAAATTCAAAATCACTTTGTAGGACATTTTTAGGGAGTTTATTTTTCCTTCTTTCTACAAGATTGTTCTTTTTTATACTTGAGATTAAGAAATTTAATTATTTAATGTTATTTTGCGAGATTTTTTGTTATTTCAGCGGAAACACCCGAGATGCTTTTGGTTTCTGTTTTCTGGTTTCCCATGATTCTGATTTAATTTTCGATAAACGCTTTAAAATATTTTTGGAGTGTTTGTTGTTGAAATTACAGCCTATTTAATAAAAAAAAAATCAAATTTCTAGTTATGAATAGCTGTATATCCTAAAACATAAGTTATTCATCATCAAGGAATTTTAAAAACGCCTTACAGTTAACGGAGATCCAAAATCAATAGTATAAATCTTCTTTGACACCAATGTAAATTGTTTTAAACTTCAACAAAAATGTGAATTTTCTTTGAAAAAAGGGCTGAATTAACTGCCATTTAAAGCTTTAACAAATAACAGAGCTAAAAATATGTAAGTAACTATCCACGTGCGATTCTAAGTGGAATTTTGGCTGGTGCGGTTGTTAGAGCACCGGCACACGTGTGGAAGAACGCGGGTTCGAATCCTGTCGGATGTTGTTATTGCAACTTGTGTGGCAGTTTGCTTTTCGGATAACGTTTTTTAAAATTATGCCTGTGAAATTCAGCATTTCCTTTAATTTTACTCCTTTTTCGAAACCCAAATTATTATCAGACAAATTTAAAATAACTTTTATTCCAATTTCCTTCTAATAAATGCATAAGTTCTAAATTAAAAAGATTAAAAGTTGTTTTTTAAAGCACTCTTTTATTAGTGTGTAGTACTAAAATTGTTTAATTACATTTATTTTCTGCATTTTAGTCATTAATTTATAATTCATTACTACAAATAAAATGCGTTACATATTAAAGATTATAAAATAAAAAAAGTGTGCAGATTTTTTCTCAAATTCACAAATAGATGGCGCCACCAGTATTGAATGTTTTATTGAATTTACTGATTAACTGATAATTAAGCCCTAAAAATATTAAAATATTGTACTCTCATCTAAAATTCACAAGTGTGAAAATAACATAATGGAAAATACCTGTAAATAGCGTTTTATCCATTGCTACAATACTTACAAATAACTTATAATTCGTAATTACTGTGCCTGCAAATAACGTTTTATTCGTAGGTACAGTACCTGCAAATAACGAATTATTCATAGGTACAGTGCCTGCAAATAAAGAATTATTCATAGGTACAGTGCCTGCAAATAAAGAATTATTCATAGGTACAGTATCTGCAAATAACTTTTCATCCGCAGGTACAGTACCTGGAAATAACGTTATCCTTTAAAAAATAGGTTGCATGAGCTATAATAAAAGTACTGTCTAAAAAATAGTATACAAGTTCTTTTATATTCGAAGGTTAATTTTAAAGTTTATACCTTTCGAATGATGTGGTTTGAAAGTCATATTCTTTCTTTAAAATCTATAATTTTATTCAGACGTTGTGACGGGAAATTCGTAATTAATTCAAATAACATTAATTTGGAACTTTTCATTCTCTTTCCAGATTATTATGGTCATACGAAAAGCTGCTTCCATCGATTGGTCACATGGTGTCTCGCTTCCTGTTGTTTGACATGCCTTATTAAATAAAATTTATCTCACAGTAAATTTTCATTAAAAACTAAAAAAAATGCTACCAAACTATAATGAAATTATAAATTTGAGATGAATAAATTTCCAGTTACCTAGAAGAAAATAATCATGCAAGATTTGGTTTAACTTTTTTTAAGAAGTCGATTTATTTCAACGAAGTTTCAAAATTGTTTATGGGAAAGAAAAATCTTCTTTCTACATAAGGAGGGAATGCACGATTTCTGGAAAGATTCATATTGGCAAGTTAATTCTTTTGTTTATGTTTCATTGAGTTGGAGCATTTTCTAATCCACAGATGGAAAAGAATAGAAATTGCATTCAAAGTAAAGAATCGATTTGGTGAGGGAAGTAGCGTTTATAGATTGCAACATTGATAAATTAGTTTGCATCGTTTCATTGATTAATTGCTTTTTATTTATTCGTGAGGGGAATAAACTTTCACAAACGAAAAACTATTTGAATTTATATGAATAAGTCTTTCAGATTATTTATCGACATCTTAGAAACACACTTAGATGTTTCCTTATGTAGCCTACGGGATGTTAATCCTGAATAGAAGGTTTTTTTTAAAGAAAAATATTTTAGATCTGCATTAATAATTGGAAGGAACGCAGAAAAAAACGCCTAAAAAATTTTATTTTGAATATGTATTTAAAACTATTAAAGTTTAAAACATTAATGACGTAATATAATTTTTTAAATAAAATATTCCATTTTTCATGTAAAAAAGTAGAAATCAAATGAATCAGTATTAAATTTTATTAACTTACTCAAATTAATTAATTTTCAAGTTAATTCGGTCGGAAGTTTGAGGATGGAGGGATATGATGAGATGGCATGTTTATCTTCTAAGTATCTTTCAAAACTTGCTATGTCCCAAAAAGCTCCTGTATGGCTTAAAAGAGAGAGCAGACCAACTGGCAAAAGACGCAACACAACATGCGCAACCCTATTCACATACTAAGCTTCCTAAACCGCACATAAAAGGCCTCCTCCGGAAGAGGATGCTTGAGGAGAGGCAAACCTCATGGAAGAATGGCGATACAGGCAGGAAAATCTATAACTTCATGCCCTCAGTTAGTCTCCGTCCCACTAATTGGATTAGAGAGGATGTTATCTTCTTCTCTCAACATGGGCCTTTCCCTGCCTACCTCAAAAGGTTTCACCTGTCTGACAACGATTATTACAGTTGTGGTGGAATTGGTACGGCGCTTCACTATGCCACGGAGTGCATTTATACAGTGTCTTGGCATATGAGGAAGCCAGCGCCAAACTTCGAACAAGAATGGCTGAAAAGGGTTGCCAATAAACTCGTCTACAGGCATAAAATTCGTGGGATTATCAAATTCATTAGCGAAAACAGACATCTTTTCCCGCCTCCCTAGTCTTCAACTTTCCAGCGAGCTGAACTTAGAAGCTCAATTACCGGACATTCCCCCTTTAAATAAAAGAAAGGTATAATATCTAAAGAAAAGAAGACTTTACGAACCAATAGTATAAAAGTGAAAAAGCCTGTGCTACACATAGTGTATATATTTCCTTCTTTTTGTTTCTTTTGTTTTTCTTAAATAAAATCCCCGTGTCTTGCCCATCGAACAGTTCAGTGACCGGTCTGATCACGGGTACGGGGGTAAGAGACGGCGTTCTGTTCTGTATGGCTTAAAAAGGTTACTTAATTGGAACAAATAACGGGACTTAAAAAAACACGGAATTAAAAGATAAAAGACAAAAATGGTAGCGATGCTAATAACGAAATTATACCAGGTGTATCATTTGTGATATATATGACCCATCTAGTTGAAGGGTCCTCGGATTAGTCCCATGGGAACTAAGTTAAATGGTTTGATTCCTAACCCATGTCACTCGATTTTGATAAAATCAAACATCGTCAGTGCCATATATTTTCGGTGTGGAAAAGACATCTCGAATACACAGTTTGACATGTATAATCTATGCAAATTTAAATTCTTGTAACAATTCTTTAGTATCTTAAATTAGCTCTTGCTTTATCAAGTTCGTCAAATCATATGAAATTCAAAGCAACGGTAGCCGTCGATAGCAATTTTAGGGTATGAATAGCTGTCAGAAACAATTGTGGCGTCACTTGGTAAAAATGAATTAGAACAAAAAATGTAAACGACGTGTCGAAAATATTTAATATACTTTGTTAAATACCAAGCAGAGTATCAAACTAATAGAAGGTAGGGGATGTAAACATTCTAAAATGTTAAATTACATAATTTTTTTATATAATTAGATGATAAACATAATAGGATATTTCTGAATTGTGGATTTATTAAATTAGATTTCTGTTCTAGCCTTTCATTACTAAATTCACAAAAAGTTCGTTGAAATAGTCAGTAAATGTAAATACAACTTAACGTACTTAGCCAATTTAAACGTTAATAGAAAAATGATTTTAGCTAGTTCTTTTTAAAAGTACTGTTCCTAATGTTTTTCTAATATTATCAAGTCTTTTTATTCAATATATTGTACTGATACACGATCTGCCTTATTTTTTAAATACCCTTGTTTCTTTATCTTGAAGGAGAAAAAGAACACATTGATTTTTCTTTCAAAAAATATACTAGAAAACTTTAACGCATCTCGACGTATAGCGACATCTCTCATCTTACTCTTGCTTAAAAAAAACTTATTTTAGTCTCATGTCCAACTTACTAATGCGAGGAACTGCATTCACATTGGATCAGATATATGGATATATTTTAAAGCATTTACAAATGCTTACTTTTTATTCCTATACGACTTTTTATTTATGTCAGGACTTCTGTCAAAGCCTCCTGAAAGATAGAAGGTTCTGTTTTTATGGTGGTTTTAAACAATAAAAGAAATAGTTCGGTAGTTAAACATGCCGTTTCGACTTCTTTTATTTGAAATAAAGCCGAATTTCTACGAGATTCGCAGTGAATTGATGTCTTAAAGGACTTTTATTCGTCTATAAAAGCGTTATAAACTAGGAAGTCAACATGTAGCTTTGAATGAAAAAATATACAATATTCATAAACATGGCAAGCAATATGTAAATGCTTCTTAACGTGCTTACACAATTTAAAAGTCAATAGAAAAATGATTTTGAATGTTTTTTTCTGTAAATACTGTTCTTCTAATATGAGAAAGTCTTTTTATTCAAAATATCGTGCTGATACATGTTTTCCCTTACTTTTCAAACACCATTTTTCTCAAGGAGAAAAAGAGCGTATTACTATTTATTTCCCTCTCAAAAATATACTAGAAAACTTTAACGCATCTCGGCCTATAGCGACATTTCTCATCTTACTCGTTTTTAAAACAAATCTTTTTTTAATCTCATGTCCATCTAACTAATACGAAGAACAGCATTCACATTGGATCGGATATATGGATATTTTTTTAAAAGTACAGCATTTACAGATACTTCCTTTTTATTCATATGCGACTTTTTTATTTATGTTAGGACTACTGTTACCGCCTCCTAAAAGATGGAAGGTTTGGTTTTTATGTTGGTTTTAAACAATGAAAGAAATACTTCGGAAGTTAAACATGCCGTTTCGACTTCTTTTATTTCAAATAAAACCGAATTTCTACGAGATTCGCTGTGAATTGATGTCTTAAAGGACTTTTATTCGTCCATAAAAGCGTTATAAGCTAGCAAGTTCAACATGTAGCTTTGAATGAAAAAAGATACTATATTCATAAACATGGCAAGCAATATGTAAATGCTTCTTAACGTGCTTACACAATTTAAAGGTCAATAAAAAATGAGTTTGGATGTTTTTTCTGTAAATATTGTTCCTACTGTTTCTCTAATATCAGCAAGTGTTTTCATTCAATATATTGTACTAGTACATGTTCTGCCTTAATTTTTAAATGCCATCTTTTCTTTTTCTTAAATGAGGAAAAGAACGCATTAATTTTTTCTCTCAAAAATATACTAGAAAACTTTAACTTAGCGACATATCTCTTCGTACTTTTGAATAAAAAAAATTTTTCATCTCGTGTCTGACTTACTAATGCGAGGAACTGCATTCACATGTGACCAGATATATGGATATATTTTTTTTAAAGTACAACCTTTTCAGATGTTTAATTTTTATTCATATGCGACTTTTTATTTATGTTAGGATTACTGTTACTGCCTCTTAGAAGATGGAAGACTGTTTTTATGATGGTTTTAAACGATGAAGGAAATACTTCGGAAGTTAAACATGCCGTTTCGACCGCTTTTATGTGAAATAAAGCAGAATTTCTACGAGACTCGACGTGAATTGACGTCTTAAAGCACTTTTATTCATCTATAAAAGCGTTATAAACAAGCAAGTCAAGATGTAGCTTATAATAAATAAAAACTGCATATTTTCATGAATCATGCAAGAGATTAATCTGATTTGATTTTTTATTTATTTTTCTCTTTCCAATTTCAAACAAATTTATGTTATGTTTAGTATCGAATTTAATTGATTAAAGAGGCTTACTATCATAAATAATTTCAATACTTTTCCCTTCGTTATTTCCTTTGTTGTTAATATTGTAATTATATGAATCCTGAGACGCATGCACAATATTGACGAGTATTGTAATGAAACATTATTGATACGATTTTCTTAATCGAAATAACAAAGGAAAAAGTGTTGTAATTATATGAATCCTAAGACGCATGCACAACACTTTTTCCTTTGTTATTTCGATTAAAAAAGGCATATCAAGAATATATCATTACAATACTCTTCAATATTCATAATGTGATTTTTCTTGCAAAAGTTATCGTAGAGTAATACATAGACTTCATTTTTCAATGTTTAGCAATCTTTTTCCATGAATTACGAGAAGCATTTTCTGACTTTAGAATTATATTTTTTATATTTTATATTATGATATTGAATGAATATTAAATATATGAATACATTGGTGGGACATATTTCAAATTTTAATACTTAGAAATTTCAACCAACGAGGACTCGCAAGAGGGTGTTTCCCCATCCGAAAATATTTTCTTGTAAAATTCGAGGCTCTAGGTCTAGAGGTCTGCATTGTGGTGCGCCAACATACACACGCGCATTTTCCTTTATTACTAGGAGAGATTTGAGTACGAATCAATCCGTACTGTACATTTTATCACAGAGAAAAAGAATCGGAGGTCTCACTCCCATAGACCCTAATGGCAACTTTGTTAACATTGCATTTCTCATACACAGTGCGCCATCTGTGGCCAACAAAGGAAT
>BGPR01001259.1:158893-174324 GCA_013235015.1 Araneus ventricosus | reverse complement strand
CGTTATTTTATTTATAAAAGTGAAACTAAATGTTACAAATTTTTGATTAATTTAAATCTACTTTGATATAAGTTAGGAAACATGTATTAAACTTATATGTTCTTATGAAGATCTGCATCGAACACCACAAACATGGCGGCTACCTTGGTGTTCAGTTTGAAACGGCGGGCGCGGGTATAGATGTGGCTAGTTCTCTTTGTTGGCGAATGGGGGCGCTGACCAAATTGCGGAGTGAGACCTCTGATTCTACTTCTCTGTGCATTTCATCTGATGTATCCTTGTGTTTACTTATTCACTGACAAAGAGACCTCTGTAGTGGCACCCCTGTAGATTTTCAAACACTTATTTCATTGCAACTATCTTCTGTTTCTGTTGGCCTGGATTCCCCTTAGAGTTTTTAAATGATCTTTCTGAACACCCTGTATATTTGTTACGAATTGAAAGTGATATAGAAAGTCAGTATATACGGACAGTTGTCGAATGCGTTTAAATGGGCATCTAAATTAAAGGAATGCTTCTTAACCCTTCGTGGGAGGGGTTAGAGTATGGCACAATCTGGGAGAGGCGGCATATAGAGTACGCCAGGTCGTTTCTTCCACTATCAGCATCATATTTCTATTCAAATTTCTTAGTTCATAACTTTAATCTGTTCAGGAACTATGATATAGAGAAATAGAAGAACAGATGAAATAGGAGAAAGTTTTTTCACCATATGTTGAAAAATGAGCATCTCCCACAAAAGGTTTCCACGCTGTAACTGTAACCACGTAGCTCTTTCGGTACTTTTCCGTTAACCGGGCGCAAATGTCGTCAAGATTTGGCGGAATTCTATATTATTTGGCGATTTTCCGCTTGCGCCCGGCTAAAATGTCGCCAATTGTGAACCAAACGCCCGGCTAAAATGTCGCCAATTGTGAACCAAACGCCCGGCTAAAATATCGCCAATTGTCAACCAAACGCAAGCCAAGTCGCCGTGCTCAAATGTCGCCAAAATTTGGCGGAATTCTACATTATTTGGCTATTTTTCGCTTGCGCCCGGCTAACGGAAAAGTACCGCTCTTTCTTTTGAAAATGATAGCATATGCCTCATTTACATCGTTGAAGTATAATTTGCTTTTATTTTTTGCCCAAATATTTAATAGAATTGATTTTAAAATGCCTGTTAATTTTAGGCGTCGCGCCTGTCCAAATCACCTGTGCACGTCACTTTTTTTGGAAAGGGGGAAGTCTTTGTTACGATTTTGCTCTCTAGATGGTCGCTAGATATTTAAGTAACTGTAAATCGTGCAATGCTCAACAGAGGTGCCCCTGTGGCAGTCTAACTTCAGGAACAGAAAGATAGGGGTTCGACACCAGATTAAAATCGTAGATCCTCCATGTATTTGGGCCAGTGTACAATATAATAATATCTCGGTTTCCGCTGACTTCGGTTTTTGTCGATTTTTTTGCGAAAAATCGGTCTCAATTTCCTTGGGTTTGCCTCGAATTTCGTTGGCTTGCCCATGCGACTTCTCTGCTAATTTTGCGAAAACAAAGTACGACATAGGTCAGTCGCCTCTGCAGCCTGTCCCGAAGCCAAAGACCAAGAAGAGAAGTGACCCTAGATACCCAAGAACCTTATGGAGAGGGATTTCCAAATCCAAACAATAGTATTTTCATATCTGTCTTCGTTTACCATACGTCAAGAAGAGTCTTCAGAAAGGTATAAAATGTAACGTTAATTCATTCCGTACGTTAGTCTTTTATATTAAATTTCTATTCATTTATTATTATTTTTAGTATTAATTACTATATTTATTCTCTACAAAATGTGTTTTTGATACGTGTTTTGTAGTGTCTGAACGAATAAATTGGATATACGTTGATAGAAATAATTGCTGCTATTATTACCGAATTTTTTGAGACAGATTAACGAAGAAAAACAAATATCTATCGCGGTAAAAATTGAAGAATATTTACTATCGTGGGCAAACGTCCCACACTGGTGTGGTGTGAAAGTTCTAAAAGAGAGATGTCCTCATAGTCTGACCATCAACTGAATATAACCTTGCAAAATTTGACATTAATCTAACTAAACATTGCAGTATCCATTATTCTCCCTTCTTTACAAACTAATATTTAAAATACAGCGGAATTTGACTGTTTCCAGCTTTTATAATTCAATTCATTAATTCAATTTTATAATTCAAATTCATAGAAAATAGTATTTTTTTCTTGTCCCTTGAATTTCCTATCGACATAACATTAAAATATCGTTTATAATTCGAATCAATTGAAGTTCAAAATCGAAAAATTATTTTCATAAAAAAAAGTTGTATTGATTAGATAAATATACCCGTACCTTGTGTCTTCAGGGATTACACGTAAATAATTTTAAGGCCCTGAATTAACATGAGGCTTTATTGCCGTATAATGCATTTATTTAATCAAAAAGTCATTATATAAAAATAAAGTATGAAAGCGTTATGTGCGAATTAAACGTTTTGTTTTTCAAGTTTTACTGTATAATTTTTGCATTGAAAGTGATGCGTATTGTTTTTTTTTAACTTTACTTATTTATTCAAATAAAAACTTTAAAATAATTTAAACTTTTAATTAGTAATATCATCGCGTTAATCAACAAATTTATTCACAATTTATTTTCTAATTGTATATTATTTATTCAAACTGTTAAATATTAACCTTTGGTCGGGCGCAATACAAATTCTAACACGTTCGGGTGCATTTCAGCTGTGAGATTAAAAGTTAAATTCTTGCTAAGGCTTAAGGAAAGGCTTATAAACTGAACTTCTTGGTCAAACAAAGCTATATTTGCCTTTTTAAATAAGTGTTTTTGTATTTCTTTGCAATTTCAACTAACGAAATGTCCAGGAATTCAGGAGAAAGTTAACATTTGTTTCCCCGTAAGGTTCCTTAGCAATAGCAACTGCCGTCGTTGACGGCCTGCAATAATTCGACATTTTTGAAACAATATATTTGAAATAACTATTAATATCACGGAATTAGTTTTTGAGACACAGGCATATGGACTTCTACAGGAATATAAAACGGAACATTGAGAAAAATTTGAGAGATCAAAAATAAAAACTTTATCGGGAGCAACTCATCTACCGGATTAACGTGCCCCTCAGATACATCAAAAGAACATTGAAAAATAAAACCACTATACCCCCTTGTGTGAGTGGTAGGAAACCACTAAAAGTCCCTCATCTTTCTCAGTAAAACCCGTACTTAGATACAAAAAATATGTATGCTTCATCTCACAGATTAGATGTGCCCGTCGGTAGGTTACCAATAAATCATTACAGGCATTTTATTTAAAAATTGTCATCTAATATTACTGTTTTCATTTTTAGACTCATATTTCCGTAATTCGATTGTTTTGGTAAATTGAATTTTCAGTCTTGTCCCATCAGCTTTGAATAAGCTAACTCCCTCTGTAATTTAGTTCAATTTGTCCGAAATAGTTTAGAAAATTTCGGACATTAATTCTGAATTCTTACTGCTTCAAAATTTAGAAAAAAACATAACGTAATAAACATCGACAACAATTCAACCTATATCTCTGTCCCAATAATGTGAATTTATTTCTCTACATTTTTACTTTAATTGTTGATAACAAATGCTGTTTTGAATTATAATAATGATAAATATGTTTATTGTTGGAATACAGAATTATTAGCGACAACAAAAAACACAGAAACTATTAGTTTCAATTCAAAGGCGATTGTATCCTTGCGTTTATAAGTACGAATATTTTCGTTTGAGTTTTCTTGATTGTATTCTTGAGAATTTACTTTAAGTGACCATGAAGTGGGTTAAGAATAAAATGTAATGGAATTATGTTTCTTTCTTTTATATGTGTCATTAGCACATTTTTTCGTTTATATTTACAAATTGTTGTTTCCTAAATTTTTCTTCACTGCTTCGTTTCCGTAGAAATTTTTAGGATGATAAAATTATTTTTAGATTTTAATTGTTCTGCGAGTAGAATGTGGATATTAGAGTAATTTTTTCTATATGCTTTTCTAATATGTTCTATTTTTCAAACCCAGTTATTAAAAATTAGTTTTTGTAAGGTAAAAAGTGAATTTCTGTTTTCTGAATTTTTTAAGTACTTTTCATAATTTTTCATTTAAGAAAAACCTATATATAAGGCTCTAAAAAGACCACATTATCGAGAGCTGTTCTTAACATGGAAATGGTGCAAGAAGTATGTAATGTTGCTATTAAGTATAAACAAAGGTTTGGAGAAATAATGCTGTGGAACTAAAATATATCGAGCTTCCATTCATTTGAAATTCCAATATATCCAATTTCTCCCAGAAATCAATAGGAAAACAGTTTCTATATGTCCAATAAAATTTCGATATGATATTTATTCACTTATCATCCACGCCGACCCAATCACTCATGAAGTATGGAGCATTTTAGCGGTCGATGGCGAAGGGTAGAAAATTATAGTGTTCCATTGTATAAACATTCATAAAAATTCAAAATAAATGCTTAATAAAAATACAGCCATCGGAAAAAACTATATATCTTCGTCTTTCAGACAGAAGTGACTAAGTCCTTTAAAACCTTTTGACGCCTTACTGCAGTCAATTAAAATTTTCAATTAATTATTTCGTGATGGAAAATTGCTATCTGAACATCAGCATTGAGTTTGAGTTTGATTTTCTGGCGCACGAGCCATATGTTTGACCATGCTGGACCAAACTAAGTGAAATTCTTCAGTATAAAAGAGCTCATCATGGAGACTCCCTGGCTTGCCGTCTGGGGCTGGAAGTTCAGCAAAAATCAGAAGGTTTAGAGGAGATTAAACAGGAAGGGAGAACAGATCAATGGGTACTTCGGGATTGGGACACCACTATCCACCTAAAGAAAGTGAGCCCCTAAAGGGATGAAAGTCAGTAAATCAATGGTATAAGCTAGAAGTCTGCAAAATTATTTTTACAATTCCTCGTAACGACTAAAAATTAATTAAGTTAAAACTAACCTAACCTCGAAACTATAGTTTTGGACTCAGTGATTTAGTGAACGACTATGATATGCTACATATACTATTTTTGTATACTAAGTTAACTATGCAAAATTCCCGATCCCTCCTTTTTCGACGATCCAAGGCGATTGGAATATCCTAAGGGAGTCTTTCCGCCTTGCCTTACCGTTTCCAGGGCCGGCCGTTGTGGTTGCGGTTCCAGATTGGAAGATATTGTGCTCAAAAGAATTTTTCAAATTTTTAAGAATCTACTGCTTTAGAGTTTAGTAAAATCCAGCTAGACTATTATCTCCTCGACTTCCACATCTGCTAGCACAGTATTGCTTGTTTTGTGTTTCATAATAGAGTAGTCGCCTCTTCTAGTGATCACGGATGTGAATATTAATCTGTTGTACTGATAAAAATAGCATGGAGCGGATCTCCTGAATCTAAACGCATAGAAAATCCGCCGGTTCTAACGATCAGTAGTTCGCTTATAGGGATCGGTTTCGATGAGATGACGCTGCAGAACAGTAGGACAGTGACGATGGGTTTAGTTATATTTTTTCCCCGTTTTGAAGCAACACGAAGGCTATTTTGAGACGGATCTCGTAATTTTTGAACCGCGGTCAAATAATGAGGACGACAGGTCAGAGCTGGCATCTGTTTTTCTTGTGCTCCTTGAGTGTCATAAGTGGACTCATTCGAGGCAATCCTGGCCCAGTAATTGACAAAGTAAAAAACTTAAAAACTAACTAAAAATTGAATTTCTTAGGCGTTCCTTTTCAGATATTGTCAAAGCATTGTTCAGCCTTGCCTTTTCACTTTCAATTTGTTTTCGATTCCGAAGGCAAGAAAACCTGAGTATTCGAGACGCTCCCTGTAATGCCGAGGGCCCGCTGTTTTGATTGGGGGAAAACTTAATTCGAGTATACGAGAATGTCGAGGGGAAACATCTCCCAGTGGTTATTTTACATAATTCCGAATTCTCAACACATGATGAGGATTTAGTTTAGTTTAATTATATTAATGTACCATTTTGAAGAAACATGAGGGAAATTTTGGAACGGACCTTGTAATTTTGGACGAGGACAACACCTGGGCTAGCACCCGCCTTTTCAATCTTCTGCACCATACCAGCAGGAGGACTTTGCTCCCATTGTAACGTGCAACAGGCCCCACCTTCACTAGAATCTGGTTTCGAACCTGGAAGCATATTTACAAACCCTACCCTGATAGAACTGAGGCATGAAATCAGTCAATATCATTGGCTACGAGGAGCAGTGACGTCATTTCCAGCTCTCGTACGTAGCGTACTGCAATCATAACAAAACAAGAGTCTTCCTACTTTTCTTCTCCGTTTTCCAACAGTTGAGCACAGAAAAGATTCTTTCGTGGGTTGTAATAATTTTAAAAATGAAATTTTTTAAAATATCATAAAAAATAAAACATTCCACACTGCAAGAAATTATACTAATGAAAAGTACACGCACGAGAGCAAAGAACGACGACATCGGCTCTCGGCGAAGCGAGCCAATCATATTGTCCGATTTCTTGCCTCGGTTCTATCAGGGTAGGGTTTGTAAATATGCAACCTGGAATCCTCCTATTAAGATGCCTTATCACTAGGTCACAGCGGCCCAAAATAATTTGAGGAATGAGAAATGCTAGTTAATTAAAATCGAAGAAATACGCACTATAAGGAATATAATACTATTATGTTTCTTTTTCCCTCCATAGAATACATTTATGGTATAACATAATAAAAACGTCGAACGAGCATTGGTCAAACCAACGAAAATGTTTATTAAATCAGGTTCCTCCTTTCATAACGTTTTAAATCATATCAGTATTGAAAAAAACTGAAGGTAATTCACAGACTGCAAAAGAATCATAGCAAAATCCGATATATAATAATAAAACTTACGTAAAATATAATCGAAATAAGAAAATGAAAATTTAATTTCCTCCCTTCTTCCATTGAATAATAGTAAAAGGTATGCTTCATTCCCTGAAGACATTTCTTATTATTTGAAATTTTCAATTACCTTCTTCAATTTTCTTAATCTTTTATGCGCTGTGCTTTTATCAAAGACATTATTTTAAAATGAATTCATGTTATCATTAATATTTTGGCATAATAATCATAATAAAATCGTTTGATAAAAAACAAAAGAAAAACAATCAATCGTTGATATTTTCAAAATCGCTTGATCTTTTCTTGTTACGAAATCGCTAACTGCAATAAATTAAAATTTCAATTTTAGAAACTATTCTAATGGGCTTGACTATTCTAGGAGCTTGACTTTTCTTAAAAAGTATTTTTAGTGCAAAATCTTCTATTTTTATAACAAAATCTGATAAATACGAGTACAGTGTCAGTCTCCTTTAAAAAGAAAGTTAGTGTGGGTTTGTGATTAAGTGAGGACATTTTTCTCTTTTATCTCAACTCTGGGCATGGGGTAAGTTTTTATTTATGATGGCTAACATTAAAAAAGCCAGATGGCTGATACTTTTAATTCATTTTATTAGCGTTTTGATCTTTATGTTTTGTTTTTCCTCTTCATTTTGAAATAATGCTTTTTGATCTACAGATCTCCTTTGTCTTTTGTTTGGGAAATTTCGGGCTAAGAGAAGCTATGTCTGTCGCAATACAAGCTATTTACAGAAATATTTCCCAATTATTATTTTGAATCCATTTCGAATAAAGTCCTTAGCCCTTGAAAAAATGGACTAGAATGGATTCCTTGTTTGCTTTTTCTTTTTTCGATTACCTCGGAGTTTATATTAGTTGCTTGGCCTTCTTTGTCTGATATTGTTTTCCATTGTTTTTTGTTTTGCTTCTGCAATTGAGCGCTAGTTAAACATTGTTTAAATTTTATTCTCTAAATTTTATTGTTTATAAATAAATTTTTTGTTCTTGTTTAAAGTTTGGGTACTTTTCCGTTAGCCGGGCCAATTGTGAACCAAACGCGAGCCAAGTCGCCAAGCGAAGCGATTTTCACGCGCGCAAATGTCGCCAATAGCGAAGCGATTTTCCGTTAGCCGGGCGCAAATGTCGCCAGTTGTGAACCAAACGCAAGCCAAGTAGCCAAGAGAATGGTTGTAAGAAATTTGGCGGAATTCTACATTATTTTGCGATTTTTCGCTTGCGGAAAAGTACCAAAGTTTAAGTTAAAATTTTATTTTTAAATTTATTCCAATTTTTTTAGTTAATTGTTTATAAGCTCTACAGTGTCATTATAATGTTTATTATTTGCAGATGAATAGCAATAAATGCAAATTAGTTTGGTTAGTTTGGAAATGCTTGCTTTATCTTTTAGTTAATTCACCTATTTAATCTGAAGTTTGACAACTTGGTATTGAGAAAGGCTATATTTAACGAAAGTGATTATTTGGTTTATATTATGTGGTAAGTAAAGGCAGAGTGTTTTATGTGTACAAGACAAACGTTTATGAATTTTCTCTCTACATTTGTAGTTAGCATATAAGCAGCCCATTTAACCGGTGTTTAGTATTTCTTTAAGAATCTTGATGTTTGCATTATTGCATATTTTGGCTTTAATCAGTAGTGTTCTTCATTTTCGGGATTATTTTTACAACTTTTTTTTGCTTCCGCTTTGAAATTTCTTTTATAGCCTGGAACGTCCCTCAGGGTTACACCTCAAATAAGGACATGAGAATTTTCGGAGTCAGTAAACACGTTCTCGCTTGCCTGGTAGTTGCAGTCGCGGAGGAAAAAACGAACCACCCAGCTTTATTCTGCTATTCTTCATCTAAAATAAAAACAAAAGGCACCAAAATTTCATGGAATAACGTCTACTAAAGGATTCGATTTCTAAAAATTTCATAAAGGGTCTTCTACATATTTGTAATTGCACTAACTTCAAAATTTCCTAAGACAACTCCCTTTTTTCAAATGGAATTAAAAACTACACTAAAAGTTACGCTCGGATACCAAATTTTATCATTCAAACTTTGTTTCGAAATTATAAGCAAATAAAATTTTGGGGCTCTAATATTAAAATGAAATTTTGAATTTTTGTTGATATCTTGAGATATGATATAGTCATTGACCTAGAACTTTTTCGATGTGATAGTATGAAATAGTATACATTCTGCCCTATACTTCTGATTTTAAAATAATTTTGAACACAGGAAATATTTTATTAAATTTGATGTTTAAAACTATTTGAGTGGCAACAGCCCCAAATTTTAACAGTAATCGACGCAGAAGGCTATTTAATAAGCCCATGCAAAATTTCAGTTTATTCGAAATAGTAGTTTATGTTGCATTAAATTTTCTATTTTCTCTGTAAAACGATGCATTTAAGGGCGTCCGCATACTCAAGAAGGTAACATCTTTCTTTCATTTAGTAATGTAACACACTAGGATAAAAATCATATTTTTTGGAGACAATTTCATTTTTGCAGAATTTTGTTATGCATCTAGTATTTATCGATTGTAAAAAATACATTGTAACTATTAAGATGACGTTTAAAGAAAGAGAACCGTTAAATGTTAACTTTCTTTATTGTTAAATATATTTCTTTATACTTTGATATAATTTAACATACTTATCGAATTTTAACCCATGTTCTTTTTTTTTTCGCATTCAGTGCTAGAGCTCTGCTTCACGACATTGCATAACATCGTTTAACAAGCAACACTTATCTCAATTTTTCGAATTATACAAGAGTAAGCAAAAATATCTATTTTTCGGAACTAATAAGACTGTGCCGGATTCTTTTCAAATCTAGAAGAAACATGGGACCATACATGATGTATAGAGGTGAAAATAAAACCGCCATATTCTTTATTCTCGGCGATAAATTCAGTTTTTTCTGTCTCGTGTTAAATTTGGATAATTGGGATAGTTGGTGTTGCTAGTTAATCGACGATAAATATCTTCTCATTATAAATTCCATAGTTGAAACAAAAGTTCATGGAATAAATAATTAAACAAAAGCAGTTTATTAAAATAGTAGCGATGTCCTCATTTCCAAACGAGCCGTATCCATTGTCCTTTCAACATGTTTTCAGTTTAAAGACAGTCATCCACGCCAAGCAATACAGATCACTCGAATCCCAAACTAATCGTCAATGCGGAAATGGATCATAATAGGTGTGGTATGGAATGGAATGCTGGATATGCAACCTGTCCCATTGCCATGACTTCGCGTCATTTGAAGTGAACTCTATCGGTCCGTAGAAATTCGGTGGGGAGTATGGACGCGGCGGGAGGCGAAGGAGACTACATTTTACCGAGATATTCACCGAAGAGATCAAAGTGACTGGCAGTCTACGGATTTGCATGCTATGGAGTGTTTGGGAATAAATGGGCTACAAAAAAATGAATGGCGTAGAGCGGAACAACGTCATTTGCGTGGTGCAAAATGGTCGTGAATGAGTGGCCTTACATACCTAATTCCTCTTTATACTTGTTAGAGTACCTTTATGAATGTTCTCCCCAGCCACGCGGTGCAACAGTCCATCCCACCTCTAAGTAAGCCAAATACAATAGAGGGCCCTTCAGAAGAACATTCAGCACCTCCCCATAGAGTGCGCACCTACTCTAAACATGGACATGTGCCCCCCAGTACCAGCAGCCGCAGGTTTTCTCGAACTCATGGAAAATAACTTCTTCCATTGCATGTAACATCAAAATTGTAAATACTGTAGATAAATCTGCTGTACTTCTTGTAATCCTAACCAAGCCTGTAAATGTATACATCGCAGATCGGCCCATGTTGGCACTCACAGAGAATACTGTGTTTTAGAAAAAAAATTTGTAAAATGTTAATAATGTATATATCCTAATATATCCTAGATCGGCCCATGTGGGCACTCACAGAGAGTACTGTGTTTTAAAAGCCTGTAAAATGGCAACATGTAACCAAGAAATCTATGTAATGAAGCATCCGCCCAAAGCCACCTGTTCGGCTAGGCCATGTATGTTAATGTAACATTTTTGTTTTTTTTTAAATTTTGAACAATAAAGTTTAGGTGCCGGCGGTGCTGGAGTCCTACAGTCAAGATGAGTGACTTTAGATCTCTCTGTTGGTCGAGGCTATGCGGCCTGCGTCACCCAGACCACCGCTCCTCCTCCCCCCTCTTTTGGCTTAAGTTATTTTTTTTTCTTTTCAGCACTAGACAGCTTCGCACCCAGCACATATTTCAAAATTAAGTTCCCCAGCCATAGGCAGGGGACACTATTCAAAATCTAAAAATTTTCTGACGAGCTTATGCCGGTGTAACGCCTCAGACGGCACACACCAAAGTCCCATCAGTTTCTTACCATGGGGGCACTGCGGTACATGATTTCACTTGTTGCCTGATAAGTAAGCAAGAAGTCTCTTTCCCTGTGGTATAGTAATGTGTCGGTTGCGTTACCTCCCACCAATGATAGTACGTACATCCTTCAGATGGTGTCGGGGCGTGGCCCGGTGATGGACTACTAGGACTCCGGTCTCAGCTATTGCAGGGGCTGTCATTCAGGACCCTGGCAACACGGTTTGCGGTTATGAATGATATAAATTGCGACGTCATTGCGAGATCACGGATGAGAGCCGCCGAATAAGTAAGCGGGTTCTCACTTCCCCTTACGGTATAGATACAATGGCTAGGAGAGTTTTGTCTCACCAGTGATAGTACGGGAAAACTCGGGCCGTGGTCGGTGATTGATGACTATTAGGACTCCGTCCTCAGTACTCAAGCTATTGCAGCGGCTGTCACTCAGGCTCCCGGCCTCAGGCAGGGCGGTGGTAACACGGTTTGAGGTTATGAATGATATAACTCTATCGGATGGGTCACCGCAAGTACACAGATGAGAAGCCGCCGAATAAGTAAGCCGGTTCTCCTTGCGGTATAGTAACAGTGGAGGAGAGTTACCTCCCACCAGTGACAGTATGGGAGGGGTTGGGCCGTGGTCGGTGATGACTTTTAGGACTCTGGCCTCAGTACTCGACCGTTTGAAGCGGCTGTCGTTCACAGATCCTGTATGCTAAGGCAGACCGGTGGCAACTCCGTTAGGGTTACGAATAATATAATGTTTTATTTTCATTTTCACTAAAGATATTTCTAGTATCCACAATTAAAATAACACGCATCTTATATAGACATATCAATACATCAATCATTCAAAACAAATAATTGCATGTTACAATCTTTAAATTGAAAAAAGTAGAAAAATTCATCGAATATGTAATGCATCGGTTAAAATCTTCTGGTAATTTTTAACCCTATAGCACTCGCACTCACTTTTGGAACATTAACACACGCTCGGGGTCATTTTGACCCCTAATTGTTAAACAACTTTTCCATATTTTATTGGCTATTTGTACAAAAATAAAACATGGTCAAAGTATAAAAATATTGTTTCGTACAGATAACTTGTTTTTAAGACCCAAATGCGATTTTTAATAAGAAAAAGGAAATTTGAACTTATCTCCTATTTTCCATACTTTTTCTGTTTCTTTTTCTTCTCTGCTACGCAAGTTCGTACGCTGTCATAGCCGTCAAGTTAAATGAATCGGAAACGCTGGCACACGCACGGGTGAATTTGACCCCAAACCCCCGAAGGAAAAGTAAGAAACCCCGTTTCACCTTCTGATGCCGCTCTTATCTTCTCGCTGCCCCATGAAGGTATAGGAAGTAACAAGTGCAAGTTTCTTAAATCTAATTATTGATTTTGATTGAAAAAGAACATACAAATTGGTTTTTAAAAATCTTTATATAATTCATTATTAGATAAAAGAATATACATTAAATTTTTTTCGACGAAAAATTATTTTTAGTTAACTTTCAAATTTTTAAATAACGATTTCTATTTTTTTCTCACTTTTTATAGAATGCTTAGGAATTAAGATATTTTTTCCCACTTTTCTTTTAATTACAAAATTGAGTATAATTCTAGGAATATTTAAAGAAAGCATCTTTTTAACCGTTTTGTTTCAAATAATTTCATTATTACACTTCATCCTCATGTATTAAATGTACTTTCCTAGTTCTGATTTGTAATAAAAATGAATTAATATTGATTTTTAAAATTATTATCATCCTGATTCAGCATTTAGTAAATTCATTAAATTCAGTTCTGAACGAAGTATACTTAATGTCTGCTTTTTAAAATTCCCTTATATTTAAAGAAGTACTTAAATGAACAATTAGCAAAATCAGTCAGTTCTGTTTATGCACTTGCTTTTTAACTAGAAATCATGAAATCATTTGTAATAAATCTCAAAATGTTATTTATTTCTCAGACGTGTGCTCTCAGCAGTTTGTTGTGTATTATTAAAAGAAGAATTGGAAGTAATTTTTTTGTTTTAATTGTCTTGTTGTTTATAAAATATCTCCGAAAAATATTTCTTAAAAAGTTTTGTAATCTGATAACAACAAATTCTATTTAACTTGAACCATTCCCAACAGTACAATAAAGTCAACAAAAATTGAAATTTGCTGCTGCCAAATCCAAGTTATATAGTCCTAACTTTAATTTTATCTCAAAAATAAACAGTTTCGAAGTTGATTACCATATTCTATGCTTATATGTGAAGAATGAAAAGTAATCTTCATATTGACCCAGTTGCTTTGATTGTAGCTATTGAGCTGAAAATTGTAAGTTATGAATCTGCAGATAAATATTTCCCGAAACGACATCTTTCACTTTATGTAATTTGATAAATAATATATTCGGAATGAAATATCAATATTATCTGGATAAAATATTGACTTTTTTACCCAAATTACATTTTTTTCGAAAAATTGTTTTCGCGTTCTACTAGTGCCATATTTGCTAGGAACACTAAAATACCAGTAGATTTGTCAGATATCGAAAAATAAACTTTCCTTCAAATTATCCCCGTGATTACTCTGAAAAAGCTGTCTTGGAGGAAGAATCCAAATATTTGAGTGGTATAATATAGACACTTCTTTTGAATATATCTACCGTGTGTGGGGTTATTCCGTTTCCAATATGGTTCAATAATGTAAATAACACGAATACGATAACGAAGTGCAAGATCTTTTCAAAAATTCACTAAAACAATTTACTTCTTTGAAAGAAAAAGAGGCTTCTAACTACATTCAACGAAATCAAAATATAAAACTGGAAACACAGCTTAAAAGAATGGATAGATATGAAGTACAAAAGAAGAAAAATTTCCACATGAAAAAAAAATCTGATTTATTATACATAATAATTTCTTTTATTTCTGCATAACAATACATAAATTAGAAATGACATACATATTGTTACAATTTTAAGAATATATTCTTAACGTTATTGTATAACTATAAATTTAGTTTCATTACTCTTCTCTAGCAGATGATATTGTTTTCTAAGAAAAATAATAATACATGAAAAATGCATTCACATAGAAATTTAAATAAGATCACCTAGTATTAAAACCTTTATATAAATATTCTATTGACTCATCTTGTAATATTAATGTACAGAGTGGTCATAAATTATTGGACCTATTTTCAAAAATTAATAAACTAATAATGTTACGAATGAGTTTTTTTTAAATGAGAGTACATTAAATTTTTTTTCAGATAGGTGACATGCCGTTACGGCGGTATAGGAGATCGTAAATTATTGGACATCTCCCATTTTTGAGAGAGATGTATCAGCGAAACTGTTATAGCTATTAAAAAAATAAAAGCATGCATTTTTAAGGATTATTTTGCTCTTTATTTTTTTAAATCATTTGTAATTCGAAAACTGAATGCTTTTCGAGATATTCATTAAACACTAAAAAAAGGAAACCAGAAATTTGCGCATCTACTTATGGTGGTCGATTGCCATTGCGTATTTAAATCTTTCGCTGTAGCAAATTTAGAAAGCGATAATGGTACGACACCTATATGAAAAAGCTTTTATTTGCTCTCTCATTGAAAAAACGGTTGAAACATTTGATTTTATTCAGTTTTGAAATGGGTACAATAATTATTGATCACCCTGCAATAGTTAGGTCCGTACTCCTATATCAGCCAGTATCGAGTGATTTATAAATATTAATTTTCAGTATTCAAAAGCTGCAATAATGTGTATAATTGCTACTCTCATTACAAAGGTTGCTTTATTACATAAGCTATTTTTAGAATTCACTAGAAAAATCAATTATTGAACAAGAACAATTAATTTCTTTTTTCGAAAAAAAATACCCCGCAAAATCAAGATTATTCAAAACACAAAAAGATTAAATCTTACAAAAATAGATTAGCATTTGAAATCTTATGCATAAGAAAATGATAAAATGAAAGCAAGTAATTAATAAAGAAGAAAAAGTTCATTTAAAGAACACATTTGCGAAAGATCTTTCATTATCATATTATATTCTTAAATGGCTCGAAGGCCACTTTATTTAATGTCAGCGAGAAGCTAATTTACTGAATGGGAGGCAGGCGATTGCAATTGATCGGCAAAACTGTCGAATGTTTATTCAA
>BGPR01001259.1:146775-157384 GCA_013235015.1 Araneus ventricosus | reverse complement strand
CACCGTTCATACGTTTCTCATACGTCGTTTCATCACATACCAGATTCATTCGTATTCATTGAAATGATAAAGTACTTCGTTCATACAACGCAAAGCGTCGGGTATACGTCGTTATCGCCGTTCTAAAATGCAAATTTCCTCCTTTCTAGCCTGTGAACTGTGATAAAGATATCATAACTTCGAAATTATTCTAAAATGATGAATTAATATAAGACAAATTGTCTGGCGTTTATTTAAGCGGTGATGATGAAGTTAATCCACCTTTCTTTCAAGTAGCAATAGACTTCCATTGAAAAATTTCGAACTAACTTCTTTGGTCAAACGAATAGTGGAAAAATGTCCAATAAACTAAATTCGATTCATAATGATGCACTTGATATTCACAGACATACTCAAGACTCATAGACACACTTACTACATACTGTGACAAAATCGACTTGTGGGTGTATGTGAATGCAGTCCAATAAGCAGGATTAAAAAAATAAAGCTCTTTATTTTACAAATATTCCAAGCAAAGAAACATATCACAAGTATTAACACAGCGCTAGTAAAAATTTACAACAGAGACTACCTATAAATCTCAATACAACCTCAAAGGTTTCCTATTAGCTCACCAGCTTGCTTGCTGATCAAATTCCAACTGACTCCTCTTGGCTTGAGAGCTTGCCTTTATACTTTTCAACAGGAAGTGACTTCATTACGCAGGAAGTGACGTAATCTCTAGAAAGTTCATGAAACCTGTAGAAATAGGTGGAAAGTTTGAGGTCCTTCTAGAAAATTCCCTTTGTCGCCAAATTTGCCGCCAAGTCTAGCATCTCAGGGAAACGACTTTATAGCTTTGTAACAATACATAGACATACCTAGACAAACTTACCACATACATAGACATACTTACCATAACCTAAACATACTTACCATATATAGACTTACTTAATACTCGGACTTAATACTCATAGACAGTCAGCACGTCAAACGACTGTTAAAGATTTTCTTAATTAAACGCCTGCCCGAATGCTCATCAATTGCATAAAATATGAATAATTAGTACTCAAGATATGCAATAAAGGTAAGATTTTTCTCATTTATGATGAATGTTTAATTTTTATATTTAATAATTGATTGCCATACTATGAAGTATTATAGTAGTACAATTTTAAACAATATTTAAAATTAATTCGTTTAAATTAATTTGCATTAGTAGCTGTTCGCGCAAACTATTAGTTTGGCTCCTTTCATAACTTATAGCAACCCTTTGACGCCGCCATCCGCCATATTGCATCTCTGTCAGAGTCAGTTGAAGTTGTTTGGTTTTCATGTATGCATGTGGTATGAGCATCGCAGCTCGCCCATGTATTATCACATCATGTTTCATATCTACTCTACCACAGGAGTAACGCATGGATAATGTGTAACATCAGTTTCTACGTATTCAACGAGAAACGAATTTAGTTCATGTGTGACATCGCAGTCACCATGTTCAATTGTAGCTCTTGCATGAGCATACTCAACTTGCCAACAGGCAGCATCTACCAAAATCAAATCTGTATATACTGGAACATCCTGTATTGTAAATAAACTATATATTTAAATAATGAATATAGTCCGCTCAATTCGACGAATAAAACGCAAACAGTAGCATTTAATTTGCAATAATCGAAGTTTTGTAAAATTTCGCTTATACGCCTTATGTTTTATACGTCGTTTTACGTCAATCCTTTGAAAGACGCATAATCGAGGCTTTACTGTATGTATCAAATATTGGAATAAATTCATCGTTAAAAATTATTACTTTAATAAACAAGTTATTTTATACAGTACTGCGTCTCCCATGAGGATCATATTCGTAAAGATTTCTTACAACAAACGACACTCACGTATTACAAGTTTTTACTGCATTAATTTACTGGCTCATTGCTCTTAAATTTAATTTTTGTATCGAACCAATAAAATTTAATATCTCGATAAAATTTAAACTATCAATATTTTTAATAAGAAAATCGAAATCGCACATGAATTATTACAAATCAAATTTAAAATTAACTTCACTGAAATTGGTAATATTTTCCATCATTTTTTAGGTATTCTTGTATTACAAAATCATTGTGAAAACATTTAAAATCAGGCTATGTTTCAAAAATTTCTGAAAATTATGTTGGTGAAGTGTATAATGTGGTATGTATGAAATAGCAATAGAATAAAAACTACAATGATCATATGTCGTTTTCATATATATTTTTCCCTTTAAACATCATTAATACATATTTAATACTATAAGAAAATGCTAACCAGTTCTTTTATCTTTTATTTTCATGAGTTTCTCAAAATCAGTTTCAGGCAATCTTTTCAGATGCCAGTGAAAATAGTTTCTAAAGAATTTTATCATGTGATAAAAGAGTTCTGAAAACGAATAAATCTTTTCACTCACTTTCTGTATTAACCAAGTTCGGCAAACCTCCAAAAATTGGCCTGCCAGCTGCTATGGTTACCTTTTCCTCCATCCAAGTTGGTTTCTCCATATATCACATTGACGTTTCCTTATTAATCAATCATATGTTTTTCTAAGTTTGCAGCGATGCAAGCTCATAATTTTTCAACTAGAATGATCGTTTCTATCAAATGACGCAAAACCATTTTGTGACGTTACGATTCGTAAAATCTGTAATTTGTTTGGAAATATACAAAAAAGAGAATAATATTGTTTGGGAAGTTTGTCTGAAATTATCGCATTTATAGATCAACGCCTTCTATACCGAATGTCCACTCTTATTCGTTGGCCAGCAGCTTTTTCCTAAATTATTAGAGACATCCTGACACAACTGCAAAAAAATCGTGTAAATATTATCTCCTGTCTTATTAATTTTATTCAATAAAAAAAATTCTTGATAACATTCTAAAGAAAACAGTTCCACTCTTCTGTTACAAAAACTAACCAAGTTCTGGAATTTTGCATTTCTTGATTGCTGGCAATATCACCAGCTGAATTCCACATCCCCACAACACAGTGTCTAAGGGATCGTAGGTAAATTATCGCAGGTATTAGAGAAATAAAATCTACGAAAGAGAATCTACGAGAAGATAATTTTCTGATAAATTTTATATCATGTTATGTAAATTTGTTTCACAGGTACAATTCTGTATTTCATAGGGATGAAGCCACTTCTTGCAAATATTAAAGAAAAGTCATTTTTAATTATTTTTCGTTTATTGATTATAATCGTATTATAAATAATATTTCATTTTTTAAATAAATGAGGTTTTTCTTTAAATAATGTTGTTTACAGCATATTCTGTTTTTTTTATTATACATCCAGTGCAAGCTGTCTATTTATTTTAAGCTTTTCGTTGAATTTTAAAGCAGGAAACATATACACTGATGAAATCAAATGTCTTAATAGCCCAGTCAATAAATACTAAAAAATAGTCAATTTCGGAAAAAAAATTTCGTAAAGCTAAATTTTACACCATTGACATACACCTACCGGAGGAACACTTTCACACATGTCCCCAAAATGCCCTTGGAGCTTTCCCCTTGGCCCTTAAAAGGTACAAAATGGCAATATCTAAGAAACGGCCATTATCTCTGTAATCAATCAACGAAAAAAATTCGTATTTTTACAGATTTGTTTGTTATTAAATTGGCTACAAAAGTATATATTGTAATTCATATTTACATTACACCTAATAGGTTTTCGAAATTTGGGAAAACATGTGAAAGAAATAGATGCCTTTCTTCAACACTTTGGATATTTGCTCTCTATTTTTTTATAAGTCATATTATGCAAAATCCTTCCAATAAAAGTTCTAGCCTACAATTTTTTGAATCTACTGATATAAAGTATTATTTATTTATGTGCGATGCTAACGCAAAGGGACGAAAGCAAAAAGTTTCGGCGTGCCAAGTGGTTGCGCAGTCATCGCGACGAATGGTTTGGAAAAAGCATTAAATCGTATAGTTTTGAAAACTGGTACACATTTTCGTGAGGGACTCCTGTTCAGAATACTAAAAGTCCCTGGCCCTGGGGGGAATTTGCGCGAAAACTTGGATTTCATGTCCCCTTTATAATATTTTAAAAATGTGTCTCGAAAACTATTCACTTTTGGAATTGCACGTGATACAACAAATTGAAAAGAGTAAAATTCCCTACAAGTACATGCTTTTCCTTTTCTTCTAGTTTTAACAATTTCCGGATAATGGGTCTCAAAGTCTACCGTCATCTTGGATTTAATCGCACCTCTTTTGATTTTTCTTGAATATCTCGAAAACTATTCAATTTTAGAATTACATATAATTTTTCAAATTAAATACCGTAAAATAACCTATAAATGTATGCTTTTATTTTTCTTTTAGCTTTAATAGTTTGTGAGATAATTCATCTCAAATATGATGAATTGATGAATGGTAAAAATACTTAGTTGATAGTCCAGTCAACGAAAGGTTTGAAAGAAACACTAAATCGCATACTTTTGAAAATTGTTGCACATGTTCGCGTACCAATTAATCAAGTAAATTGTTCACATACCAATTGTCCCGGTCCAGGGGGACGCTCAAGACGCCATCTTGGATTCAACACCCCTTTTTAGTTTTTCTTAAATATCTAGAAAACTATTCAAATTTTAATTTACACGCGATACATTCAACTACCAATTAAACAGAGTGAAATCACCTACATTTGCAGGATTTTATTGTTCTTTTAGTTTTTTTTTGGAAATTAAAAAAAGTTCATCATGGTCCAAACATCTTAATATGTTATATAATTTATTATAATCATATCTCTTCTTATGCCTACATTTTTTATTTATATTTGCTAATTCTCTTGAATAATATTGGTTCAAGTAAAAGTCACTAAATACAATACCATAGTTTCGAGATGCGGTCAGTTAATTTCTGCCTACTTGACTGCAGAAGTCTCTCAGAAGGATTTTGTGAACTTGGTGACTTCTGTCTGAACGCCGACGAATGTACAATCACTGCTGTTTACATTATACAGCTTTATTATACAAAATGCGGGTGTAGACTATGTTCCTTAGAATAAATTGGCGAGTTTAAACATGATAACACACTACAATACTCACACTGGTTGGCTTTTCGGCCGCTATAGTACTGCTACATCCTTTTATACAAGCATACGAAAGTTTGCGAATAGATCCTCTGCATCAAATGGTTTGGAAATTGTAACAGGTTTCAGTACTTTTGAAACTTCCACTGAATTTTAGTTTCAGTTCTCCATCCCACTTTGCGGCGGTGAGTTTTTTTCCTAACCAGCTTCGAGTTTTACAAAATGTTTTCATGTTATGCTTCCGTCAGGTCAAAATTAGATCGTAGCTCACTTTTCTTTGTCAAAGTCACAAATTTGTAATATCGGCCCTCCTTCAAAGTATAATATTTTTTCAATCAATTCAACCCAAGGTTATCTCTAGCAGCCACAATTCACCTTCCATTGAGGTATAATCAAGAAAATTCTCGGAACAACTGTAAGTTTCTCGTTACAATAATTAAACATTTCCATAGCTTTAATTTTTTTCTATATCATAAGAACATGAGATAGTATCGCCGCCGGTCAATGCATGGGCCAAAGGCGGAAGTTGTCGGGAAGATTCAATTAGTTCAGTTTTCTACATGGTTTTGAATATACCATCATTGACTTTTACATGAACTACGTCAATATTATATAAGAGAATCAGCAAATATAAATAAAATGTAAGCATAAAAAGAGCCGGGTGATTAAAAGAGAATAAAGTATACAACATATCATGGTGGATGGTCCGTGATGTACCTTTTTTAATTTCGAAAAGAGGCTAGAAGGGCAATACAACCATGCATATGTAGGGAAAATTACGATTGTTAAATAATTTAATGCATCACGTGTAATTTGAAAATTGAATAGTTTCTACATATTTAAGAAAAACTAAAAGAGGGGTTGAAATCAATGATGGCGGCGCTAGCGTTCCCCCACGTTTTGTACAATCAACAGTCCCTCGCCAACATGTCCACCAATTTTCAAAACTAGGCGATTGTGTGTTTTTTTTTCAAACCCTTCGTTGACTGGACTATCAACTAAGTTTTTCCACCATTCATCAATTCATGCCATTTGAGATCAATTGTATCGAAAACTATTATAGCTGAAAGAAAAATAAAAGAATACATTTATAGGGAATTTTATTCTCTTTAATTTGTTGAATCCTATGTAATTTCAAAATTGAATAGTTTTCGAGATGTTCATGAAAAACTAGTAGAAGAGAGACGAAATCGAAGAAGATGGCAAAATTTGAGACCCATTATTTTGAAAACTATTAAAGCTAGAAGAAAAATAAAAGCATGTATTTGTAGGGAATTTTGCGCTGTTACATTTTCTGTATCACGAGTAATTGGAAACGTGAGTGGTTTTCGAGATACATTTAAAAAAAAACTAAAAAGGTGGCATGAAATCCAAGATTTCTTCGCGAGTCCCCACCCCCAGGACCGGAATATTTTAGTACGCTGAACAGGGGACCTTCACGAACACGTGTACCGATTTTCAAAACTATACGATTTAATGTTTTTTTTCCAAAGCGCTCGTCGCGATGAGTGGACAACTGCGCAGCACGCCAAATCTTCTTGCATCCTTCCCCGTCCCCCTGCATTAGCATCACACATAAATAAATAAAACTTTATATCATTAGATTCAAAATATTATAGGCTATAAATGTTTCAGGGAGTAATTTTCATAATATGACATATAAAAATATAAGGAGCAAAAATCAAAACTTTTGAAGTGTTAATCTACTTTGTTCACATATTTTCCTAAATTTCTAAAAGCTATTAGGTGTAACGTAAACGTGAATTACAATATTCTTGTGGCCCATTTAATAACAAACAATTCAGTAAAAAGATGAACTTGATCCGATGATTAGTTTCAGAGAAAATGACCGTTCAGTAGATATTGTCATTTTGAACATTTGGGGGCGGCTGCGGGGGAAGCTCCAGGATGATCTTTGGGGACATTTTTAAAACTGTTCCTCGGGTAGGGGTCTATCAATGATGTAAAATTCAGCTTTACGCAAATTTTGTCCCTTTCAAAACCTTTATTGACTGGGCTATATGTATGCTGTTTAATTCAATTAGAAGACAGCAATCTTGAAATCAATGTAAGGATTGCTTTATATTTGCCAACGCTTTTATTAGAAATTATATCTTGAAATAAGATATGAATTCAACTATCAATTCTAAACTCACAACGTCATTTCTTATCCTGGAATAAATCCAAACGATTTCTAGTTCACCTGAATCAAATTTAATTTGAAAAGCCCTGAGCTAGCTATTCCAAAAAATATTTATTCTCGAAGAATATTAATGCGAAATTCAAAGAAGTCTTACAGAATTCGTTTGGAAGAATATGCGTTAAATTTCAAATATTTTCAGACTTCTTTTATCCGGTTCTTAAGAGCCATTTAGGCGTACGATTATCTTCATTCTGCGAGAATTGGGAAATATTTTGAAAAGTAGGATTCCTGTCAAAAGCATTTGCGGTGAACTTCTGTTAAGGCATTTTTTACCACATTGAGGATTGGCAGGAAAACGTTTGATTTAATGCGTCTAGAGAAATGGATGCTTATATAAATAATATATGTTTGTTTAATAATAATTTAGATTATTTATATCAAATCTATAGAATTGCTTTTTTTTAAGTTTATTATCAGGTAATCCTAGACAAATCAACTAATTATAATTTTCTGAATGAAATATAATGCAATTATCTTGATATGCATTTTTTACTGATTTTTAAATATATTTATGCTAATGACATGGATTTTTATAGTTTGTTTTAAGCATAGAAAATGTTTTTGCTAAGAAATACTGTATATTGGGGCTTAATCTTTAAATATGTGACAGCTAATTTTTATTGTTCATAACTCAATAAACATTTTTGTTTCTCTTTCCCCATACGTAGGATAATATTTGAAAGATATATTGTTCTCATAAATTAACACCTCATTTATCAAATAAGCTTTACGCTACAAATATTTCATTGCATAACAATAAGATATAAACACAGGAATTTATTTTGTGTTATATTACTCTATTCAATTATATTTAATAATTTTTATGGATTTGAAAAGACTTTTCATTTATGGTTTTATTTAGTTTAATTGACTATAAATATTTGCATATTTTCTAGTTCAAAAATCTGCCCAATAATTCCGACAAAATAACCAATAAATATCTATCAGAATGTACTTATCTAAAGTGAACTTTATTAAGATACATATTTTTCTACTTTTCCTGTTGCAAATACTACCAATACAATTCGTTTTATTTTAATAATTTGTTGATACAATGCGTCAGTTTGGAATACAATCCCTTGCTTTCATCTAGAAAAGTGAATGCAAGTAAGTGAAATGAATATTTCTATCTTTAGTAAAATATATTCTTGAAAATTTAACAGTACCTCCTTCCTACTTTATAAGGTATAAAGCAAATTTTTATTTTCTTATCTCAATGACTGTAACTAGGATATTCTCTTAAGATCAGACATACGAATATATGCTTTTATAAACTGTATTTTCAGATGATTTTTTTTATTCAAACACACTACTATAATTTCTATTTTACAGTTCTGTTATTGCTTTCTAAGAGAAGAATGGCTTATTTTATAACACGTTTCAAATGATGAAAGAGATGCTTCTGATGTTATACCTGCAATTTATACTTATTTTAAGTGGGAAGAAACATTTCCTTAAATTCCCAGCGAATTAATATCTTAAAAGACATTGACTTTGCTAAGGAAAATCTATGAACAATCCAAGCAATTCAATTAATGAATGAAAAAATTAAAACCTCCCTTAAAAAAGAAGAGATTCATTTAATTATTTAGAGAATTTAAATAAGCAAAAAGATACAATTATAGTAAATAATAGTGTAGAGATATTAAATATAATTAAAGATGTAGAAATAACTAGTGCACATACTTTTGACTTCCAAGATTTATTTAATAGTATAGATATTAAAGATTTGACTAATACCCTAGTAAATATACATAAATTTTTTGATCTAAAAAAGATATTAACGTTAATAACTTTAAAAATATTATTAATCTTGTTCTAATAGAAAATTATATCTTTTCTGATAATAGGAATTTCCGTCAAATTAAAGGATTACCTCAAGGAGGTCCAGCTAGCATTAGTTTAGTAAATATTTACCTTCACTACTATGAGAAAAATTTTACTAATTATAGCCACAGCATATTATACCGCTATATAGATGATTTAATATTATTCAATAAAGAAATGGACCTTAAGCCACATATTGACTTCCATCCTGATTATTTAAAACTTATAAAAACTAATGACAATGAATTAGCTGCAGAATTTCTATATCTAGTTATAAAAATTATAGATAACAAAATAGTAACAGATATATTTGATAAAAGAAATGCATTTAATTTTTAAATTAATAAATTTCCTTTTTGGGATAGTAATCTCAGCTTTTCTTTCTTCAAGTATTTAGTGAAAAATTATATAATTAGAAATTATAATTTAGTAACAGACATTCATTATAGAATTAAGAACATAAAAAATTTCTATTCTTTTGCAATGGATTATGGAATGCCAATTAGTTTTCTAAGAGTATATATAGATAAGAAATATTTAGGTCATTTAGAATAAAACATTCAAAAAGGTATATAATGGATTATTTTTATTTCTTTGATTGTAGGTTAGTGTTCTTTCATATTCTACTTGTAATGTTTAATTTTATTCAAATTTGGTTATTGAGTTATTGGTTTCAGATTTATTATATAGATGGCGCAAAGATCTCTCAAGTGAAATTTTCCTTTTTATAGACATTTTTACCAACTTTGAAATGTTATCTAGATGAATAATTATATTACATTTATTTAAATAGTTTTGAGATTTTTAATATAGGTATCATACTAATTCTTAATATAAAAAATTAATTATATTATTTGGTCAATTATGCTGTTTCATAGTTGGAAATCTAGTAATGGCAATATGTGATGTCAAGCTAAGTGGCGGTTTATATTGAAAGTGTTGAATTCTGGTAGGGATAGTAAAGACACTGATTATTTATTGTTTAATGAAAAGTATGGGTATTTTATTGAAGGATATATTTACTGTTTTTAGTGCAATATTTTGTTGTATTACATATTTTTATCCTGAATTTTAGTCCTATCTATATAGTTGCGTTTTATTATTAGGGTTAGTGTATTACTTTTTGCTAACTCGTGGCAGTAACACTGTAGCTGCAAAAAAGCATATCAAATGACAATGTGATCAATATTGTGGCAGTAACACTGTAGCTGCAAAAAGCATATCAAATGACAATGTGATCTATATTGTGGCAGTAACACATCAAAGGTAAGAGCACAAGATCAAATGAAAAAAACAAACACTGTTTATTAACATTTCGCCTCGTGACATTATTGCGAAACACATATTCAACACAAATTTTTTGAACAAAAAAAAACACGTGTTTGCATACATGAGTATATATATAGTACCATTCAATATGTTCCAACATAATTATACATCTTGTATAAACAATCAATTTGACTGCAGTCAAAGAAAAATCTTACCGAAGCATGCTTTACCAGAAAGATCAGGATGTAAATTT
>BGPR01001259.1:88910-146765 GCA_013235015.1 Araneus ventricosus | reverse complement strand
AAAAAAAAAACACGTGTTTGCATACATGAGTATATATATAGTACCATTCAATATGTTCCAACATAATTATACATCTTGTATAAACAATCAATTTGACTGCAGTCAAAGAAAAGAAATCTTACCGAAGCATGCTTTACCAGAAAGATCAGGATGTAAATTTTACTTAGTCATCTATGAGCCATTCTGAAATGAGTTCTCCATATCTCTTCATCTTAACATAGATAGAAACGTGTGATGAACGAGTCATCACTAATCTGTGTCTTTAAAAATACATCGTAGAAAAAATTCATTTCTGAAAACAGGAATCAAAAAGGAGACATCATCCAATTTTTCTTTTTCTAACACACAAGCCTCACCAAAAAAAAAACGTTCAATCAACTCTGTTGCCACTCACTTTCTTCTTTTCAAAACCTGTTCCACTGTTGGTCAAATTATAACGCTGTCCTGTGAACTGCCGGTCCAACTATAACACACACTGTCCTGTTCACACTTTTCTTTCTGAATTCTTTCATTTTAGGGTAAATTACCCTGTTTGTTATTTCAACAACTTTAGTGACAGGGATGGTTTGAACAGCAAAATTAATTTAACCTGGCTAAAGCTTGCCCATAGCCAAGCTGCTATATTAATTGTTGAAAACTCCATGTACTTGGATTGCCTTTTTCAATACTTTTAATAACAACAGAGTTTTTTTTACTTGTTGACATATAAATGTTTATACTTAATTTTTTTTCATGGTATCTTTAGTATTTTCAATTCTTTAGATTTTGTTTTAAATTTGGTTGTATTGCTCAAATAATGATATTTTAGTTTTGGATTCGGTTCTTGATATGTCTTGTTTACTTTGTCTCTGCATGATCATATATAATATGTCATTATATATATATATATATAAATATAACTTGTTATATATGATCTTACATAAACAAAGTAAACAAGACATATCATGAGGCTACTCTTATACTAAAAATTCATTATTTAAACAATACAGCCAAATCTAAAACAAAATCTAAAGAATTGAAAATACTATAGATAACATGAACAAAAACTAAATTTAAACATTTATGTCAACATGTAAAAAACTCTGTTATTAAAAGTTTTGAAAAAAGGCAATTGATATATAGAGTTTTCAACAATTAATATAGCAGCTTGGCTGTGGACAAGCTTAAGCCAGGTTAAATTAATTTTGCTGTACAAACCATCCATGTTACTATAGTTGTTGAAAAAGAGACAGGGTAATTTACCCTAAAATGAAAGAATTTAGAAAGAAAAATCATACACTAACCCTAACAAGAAAACATAACTATATGGAAAGGACTGAAATTCACGATAAAAATATGTAAAACCACAATATTTTGCACTAAAAACAATAAATACATCTTTCAATAAAACACTCTTACTTATTCATTAAACATTAAATAATCAGTGTCTCTACCTATCCTTACCAGAATTCAACATTTTTATATATACCGCCACTTATCCTGACATCACAGATTGCCACAACAAGATTTCCAACTATGAAACTACAAAATTGACCAAATGATATAATTAATTATGAAACTAAAAAATTAGTAGGAAATCTTAATTTAAAAATCTCAAAACCAGTTAATAAACGTAATACACTTAGTTATCTAGAAAATATTTGAAAATTGGTAAAACTGTCTATTATAAGGAATATTTCATTTTAAAAATCGTGGCGCTCTCTATGTAGTAAATTCGAAACCATTAAAACAAGCACCAAATTAGAAAAAAATTACACATTACATGCAAAATATGAATATACACAAACCTACCAGCAAAGAAATAAAATATTCCATGAAATACCAATATGAAAGCATTGTTATAAATGACATATGTATTTCTTATCTATATAAACTCTTAAAGAACTATTCGGTATTCCATAAACCATTGCAAAACAATAAAAAAAAATTTTTTTTTCTGAATTCTATTATCATTGTCTGTTACTAAATTATTATTTCTAATTATATAATTTTTCACTAAATTCTTGAAGACAGAAATGCTAAGATTACTATCCCAAAAAGGAAATTTATTAATTTGAAAATAAAATGCATTTCTTTTATCAAAGATATCTGTTTCTATTTTATTATTTATAATTTTTACATCTAGATCTAGAAATTCTGCAGCTAATTCATTGGCATTAGTTTCTATACTGATTATTTAAAACTTATAAAAATTAATATGTGGCTTAAGGTCTATTTCTTTATTGAATAATATCAAATCATCTATATAACGGAAAAATATACTATGGCTATAATTAGTATAGTTTTTCTCATAGTAATGTAGGTAAATATTTGCTAAACTATTACTAGCTGGGCCTCCTTGGGGTAATCCTTTAATTTGATGGAAAATCCTATTATCAAAAAGATATAGTTTTCTTTTAGAACAAGATTAATAAGATTTTTAAAATTATTAGTGCTAATATCTTTTTTAAGATCAAAATCTTTATGTGTATTTACTAAGGTATTAATCAAATCTACAATATCTATAGTATTAAATCTTGGAACTCATAGCTATATACACTAGATATTTCTACATCTTTAATCACACTTAATATCTCTACACTATTATTTACTACAATTGTATCTTTTTGCTTATTTAAATTCTCTATCACTGTCTGTATGTATTTTTGCAAGAGTTTGCCAGATTTTGTGATATAAGTACTGCAGCCATTAGTAACGTTTCTACATTTAAGAGGACTCTTGTGAAATTTTGGAGTAAGAAAGATGTGAAGACAATCTTTTTTTATATCATTAATTCCCATTTTTTTATGGAAGGCATGAATTCTATTAGAAATTTCTCTGTCACCTAATTTTGTCTCTTTATAAATATCGCTGTTAATAATATGATCATTAAGCATTTTTTTATAAAAATATTTACAAATTATATCAAATTACTGGGCATTTTGTCTATATAGACTATTACAAATTCTCTTTGCAACTTTTTAATTTGTTTTTTAATAACAGGATATCTAATATTATCATTAGATTTAAAGTTATAGTTAAAAAGATCTAATAAACTTTTTTGTCTAAATTCATTAAATGCCTCTAATGGCAGACTATATTTAATTGCCATGTTTAATATAAATTTCTCAATATCTTTTTTAATTTGCTTTTTAATAATTTTATTACTATTAGCTATAGCCATACGATGCTTTGTACGTTTACTCATTAATTCTCTATGTTGTTCATTTCTAACAATATTCAAATCTCCAGTAATTACGTGTCCATGATCTTCATTCAAGAAATCATTATATTTTATACAGTTGCAATCATCACTCTTATTACTTTCCTTAACTTTATTATAGTTAAAAATCATTCTGCCTAATTGTTTGTTATATTTAAATGCACGTTTAATTTTAATATTTTTTATAGGGAAGCAATTAATATGTTTTCTAATATAGCAGAAAATTTACATCTGTCATACTTTTTGTTCATAAAAAGGAATGTACAATATTCAATATCTTTCTTATTGTAAGTGTTATGAGATAAATTACATTTTTATATATAAATTTGAAGATATCTCTAATCAAGTCCTATCTATGCGAGTCTGTCTTATTAACCAAAATTAATAATCTACATGCTTTTATTTCTTTTTTATTTAATCCAAACATATATCGTTTAATCTTTTTCATGTTAAATTCTTTGTCAAAATTCTTAGTTCCATCAAATCTTCCTTAAGTTCTCTATTATGTCTCTTGTGTCTAGCAATACTAGATTTAGAATGTCTTTTTTCTATATTTGAAGCTTTTACTTTATAAAAGTAATGAGATTCATTAACTTTAAAAATTTGCAAAATGTTTTTACCAAAATACAATACATTTAGTCCATATGGATAAATAGTATTGTAGTAGTCTATAAAAAATTTTTCCTACCATAATCTATTTTTTATGAACGGAATTATCTTAATGATACTAATATCAACATTAACAAAACCATGTGCATGAAAATGTCCAATTTCTATTTTATTGTGAATATTTTTGTTGTTTTCAAATTTTTTAGCGTCTGAACGGTGTTGATTAATTCCTAAGTTAATTGTATTAGATGTTTTTCCTATATATCTGAAATTACAAATTTTGCAATTCAACATATATATACAATTGTAAGTTTTACAAAAAAGAAATTCAGAACTATTATCTAATTGAGCTTCATTAATCATTAGACAAGTTTTGCATCCTTTATTATTACAACTTTTGAATTTTACATTTTCTAAATAATCAAACTTTTCTTTAGTATTCGTTTGCTTCAGATTACTTTTGAACTGCAATTTAAAATGTGAAATAGTGGAAGCCAATTTATTTTTATATTCTGAATTCCAAAAAATCCTGGTTTTATACTTTTTGTAATATTATGTTCATGTCCAAAATCATATTCCTCAATATTGTCACCATGAATACAATTTAAATATCTATAGCTATTATTTTGTGAAGTATTACTAAAATTAACTTTTTGAAAATCATTTATATTATGAAAGGCTGCATCAATATCATCACAAGAAAGACTAAATTTATTTCCAGCTTCTAACTCACAATAATCTCCAACTTTAGGCATAATAGCTGCAATATCTCTTTTTTCTCTTTTTTATATTTTAACATTTTTTTGTTTACTGCTCTATTCGTACAATCTCCCTTAGTAGACTCTCCATATACCAAGTCCATAAATACTAAAAGTCAAATAGAAATTACTGTATAAACAATGGTAAAGTTTTAACGATGATATACATACCATAATAATATAACACCGAGCAAAGACCTACTAAAATGTAAACCTAATTGCAAGTGACTAAATCTTTAAATCATAAAACCTCATAAAAATAATTCTAAGAACGAATGTAGCAATATTTGCTGAACTGTGAAATTACACTTAACCATATTAAAGTTGCCCTTATATATATATTGCAATCCAGAACACTTGACAGTACCTGATACATCCAATTTCATATAGATTATTATGACTTATTCATCACCCTACTGCTAATATAACTTAGAATCCTAGTACGTTCTTTCATTATTCTCGTGCTAGGTATTATAGGCCCTTGGAAAATATAACGGTTCAAAACCAATAAAAGCAAAAATAAATAAAGTACCAAATTTTTAATTGAAAATTTGAATTGAAATCATATCAAACCCGAAATAGTGAACTAGGGAATAGAGCATACTTCTTTGAGTCAACCTCATTTCTGTTTATTAGTCAAAAAGTTTTGACCCAGTTGGTGATGATCTGAAGGCTACTAAAGATAGGTTTAACCAACGATTTTTCCGACTTATTTTACTTCCCGACTTATTATTTCAATAAGAGATGTCTTTGTTAACAAGAATTGATAGTTCTTATTTGTTTAGAGAAGTCTTAAAACCCATACAAAAATCCTTTATTAATCAAATTGCAATTTGGCAACCATCAAGTTGCGAATCGTCAAGTTGTCAATCGAATGCGACTTATTGTTTAGCAACGGATTCGGAAACCCCTCGCGCTTTTGCTCATGCGCCGGGCGGAGTCATTTTCATCAAAATAGGGGGAAGTGAAGAATTGAAGGGTGATGTTTACATTTTATTGAGCGTGATCTAAAAAAAGATCTCCGGAAATGCGCTCATATGATTCATTGCCTGACACCCATTTCCTGTATAAAATTGTCCAAAAGTGGTAGTCTCGGAATCCGTTGCTGAGGGTTAGTAGAAAAGTGAAAAACTTAAATCTGCATTTTCAAGGAAATTTTGAAGCAGAAATATGAAGTTTCGCCATAAAAGCTGTAGGTGTTTTCTGTGTAAAAGTTAACGCATATCAGTTTTGTGTCTTATTTTAAACCTATTATTTAATTTATAAACTATTCTATTGAAAAATTGGCAGTACTCCGAAACTAGATTTATTATATTTTTCCGAAGCTCCACGTCTAATTTTACTCAATAAAGGTATTTTTTCCCATAATTCAAGGTTTCTATCGTTTCTAATAAAATTTTACATTCCAGACAAACTTGAAAATCCTTTTTTGTTATTTACGATGTATTAACTTGAGAAATATTTGTTTCTCATTTTTCTTCGTTTAATAAATTCTATTCTTTTTGCTTTAAATAAAGCTTTATTGAAAAATCTGGACTTTTTTCGCTTTTTTCTTTCAAATACTACTATATGTCTTCTGAACCACTTTCGCTTTTGCTGACAGTTCTTGTACATCTAGAAGAAATGGATGTAATTTTCTTGAGATTTCATATAATTTTAAAAGCTATCTTTTGGATGAATAATCCAATAATGCCTCGGAATGTTTCCCAAATACGTTTCTTGGCACTAATCTTTCTAACTTGCGTTATAAATATATTTTAGTTGAGAAAAGCTCAAAGAAATTGTCTTCGATTAACCTTTGAAATAGAAATTTTTATATCGAAATAAAAAGCACTTTCCTTAATTTTTTTCCCTAAAAAATATCTTTATTAAAATAAAAAATAAAAAATTTCAAATAAACTTACACTCTACATTGGATGTTTAAATGCTATTCAATAATTTTTCTCGTTCTTTTAGGAAAAATCAATGTATTCCTCTTTTATTTCTTGTCTCGGCTGTTTATCCACTAAAAAAGCATAATATACCATTTATTGGCATTTATTTTCTGACAACAAATACAGGATTATTTGTTTAATTTCTTTGAAATTTATTCATCGTTAGATTAAATATTTTTATATTAGAATGTTTAGTAGTGACGAGATAAACTTTATGATTGTTTATGAGGAATTAATTTGTAAATTTATTCGCCCGTACATAAAATCCTTCGAGAATATTTCAAAATAATAAAAGTGAGTATTCCATAAAATCATCCTTTACTTATAGAAATACCAATTCCATTATATGAAATGATGAATATTTGCTTTAAATATTTGGTGTAAATTCTACAAACACTTAGGTCTTCTCATTTGAATGGATTTTTGCATTTTCTCTTTCGGCTAATTGACTACCCATAAGAAAAACCAAATTTGTGTGAACGAATTTAAATTTTTTAATAGCAATGAAGTAAAATTGATCTCATTTAAAGTTCATTTATTTATACATTCTTTTTTATACCTGTCATTTATTAACAAAACAATAACCTTTAGTAACCGAGATTAATTGCTTGGCATGAGCAGAATGATTTAAAAAGCATGCATATATAAATTCTTCAAACGACAATCCTTTAAAATGCTATTACTGCACTCTGAGCTGTAGGTTTTAAATTTAATTTACAAACAAAACCTTCAATTCACCATTCTACAAAGCAAATAATTTTAAAGAATTAATTCCGTTTTAAAAAATTACGAATGTTGGCTACTTCTCCGCAGTAAAAAATATTATCGAAAAAGCTGTAGTAGTAGCAGCAAGAAGTACTTTCTTCGTATTGTTAAAAAAAAAAACGTCTTGTGTGTGTATGGTTTAAACAGTCCAACACGCAGAATAGAGAATGAAGGTTTATTCAAAAATAAGAATTAAAACACGAAACACAGGTAACAGGAAACAATAGATCTTGCACAGATTAGCAACGTAAACAGCCAATTCACAGGTAATAACAGTTCAGTACTTTGAGATTTAGCAACACAAACAGTCAGCATATCACTAATAACGACAATAACATCACTTTCAATAGCGCTCAGCTCACCAGCTTCCTAGATCGCATTGCGGACGAAACTCAAAAGTCGTTCCAGTGGCTCAACACTCTTCTCTCTTATACAAGCGCGGCCCTTAAATATTCTCCCCGACAAGCCTTGATGTCACATGAAGTTTTCTCGTACATTCACAAAATGGTCGCGAAGGTCAGGGGTCCAGGACCGACCATCCCATTCTTACCCCTCTAAAACTCTCTTCCCAGACATAAGATTAGTCAGGCAGGAAAGCGACATTACATTTTTGCAAAAGCATTTTTAGTAATATGCGGCTATTGAAGAGAATTTTCCTTAAGCATGAAAGTTCTTTACTGGGCTGTTACTGCATTTTAATTGTTGGTTATAAAGTGAGTTTATACACAATCGATTTAAAAAGAAGGAGCAGATACAAAACATTTGTATGTAACGAACAACAATAGATAGAGACACATACGATACATTTACGGATAGAGAAAACCTTAATTTTTTTTATTCATTCAACCTGAGGGCCATTTGTTATGCGACGAACTTCGAATCGGAAGTCCATTTCTTGCCACTCACGAAGTAACTGGTTCCTGGTTATTTAACTCACTGCTGTAACAATTTGATATCACAAATCTTGAGGAGTATAAGGCATAGGTGGTACATAGACGTTTTTTTATGTACCCCCATACATAAAAATCTCAAGGGGTAAAAATGGTGTCTGTTAGATTGCAAAAATTGCATCTACATTTTTCGGTTTTATCAGTATTTTTAATTATTTAATTCTTCGTCACCAAAGTTTCTTTCTTCTCGTGTGGCATTTCTGACAACTTTTGAAATTCAAACGGTAATTTTTAGGAGTTTCATTAAATATCTAAATTTTTCTTAATTATTTACTTTGTATTCGACTTAAATATTAATTGTCTTAACTTTTGTTGTCTTTTACAGTAATGTTTCAACTTTATTAATTTTTAAATCAAAATTTTTCAGCGGGACTATTTATTCGCCATCTTGGTTCGCGTAGGACATTTGCGTTATTTGGCTTTGGCGTCTCTAACTGGAAGTGTTTTCTTTTATGTAATTTTTTTTCCTTTGTGCTTGACTAAAAGAGTGGTTGGTGATTTTTGCAGCTGCGGGCCCCAGGGCCGTTGGGCCCCTGGGGGCTTGCCCCTGAGTTATTTTTCCGTTAATCAAAAAATATTGAATCCTTTCTTTATTCATTTTTGTGTTCGTCTCGAGAGGAATTGTGCGAAATGGCTGTGGATTTACGTTTTCCAAATAAGTTTGAATGAAGGATCTTTTATTGGAACAAGTTACACTACTCTCCGTTAAGAAATCCTGGACTGCAGTACACCAATTATACTTCTGAGCAGCCTGCTACTCGTAATAATCGTTTTTTCATATGTATGTGAATTTTGATGGAAGTTCTGCTAAAATGTTTTGTGCACATCAAGAGTACAACTTAATCTCCAGAGTATAACTAAAAGGATTGCTGTATATGTCGCTTCGTCTCTGATGTTCAACAATTAGTGGTGATATCTTAAAATTTTGTGCTGCGAACTGTGTGTGCAAGTACGTGTTTTGAGTAAATTCGTAGAAAGTAAACTTGGTTTTCCAAGTTTAGATCGAATGCAAGTGATCAGTTATCACTTAAGTGCTTCCGCTAATTCAAGAATATCACAGAATTATTGGTGAAATGTGAAAATAATGGAAGAGAATAATTTCAGTATATCAAGAGATGATTCAATGTAGTTTGTCTTAACTCTGGTACAATGTAATCATATTTTATTATGACCATTGTAAAAGGACATCTTTTACATTTATTAATTTGATAAATATAGTGCTTAAAAATATATATAATATGGGTAATGTGCATCAGTTCAATTTTGCTACTTTCTATTTCTATAATATCAGTTGTCAGTGATATTCTAATTTAAATTTTATAAAAATAAAAATTTTTAACTTAAAAATTCTTTGATTCTGTTTTAATTTCTCTAATTTGATTTCACAATTTGCAATGTACTAAATGTTTTCAGATGATTTAATTTAGCTTCGAAGTTTTTTCAGGTGAGCAAAGGTAGGTGATTTGTATGAGTGTTGCTAGAATTGCATATTATTGTGTTTTATATTTCAGAACCCAGTATTGATTTAATAATTTATATAGATTAATCTAAATTTTAACTTTTGGGTACCTACCTTGAATTAACGTTTCATAATTATCAACCTACCATCCAATAGTTTCATTCAAATCCTGACGTACATCGTGGTGCAAGTGATACGGAGTACCGCCGCGCATGAAGATAATATCATCCCAAGCTTGTTAAATTTCTGGAGCATGCTCCATTTTAAAAGGATTATCCGTATGTATGTAATAAAATTTTGAACTTTTCTCTATCCAATGATGCATAGTATGTGTTTATCTAATGTCGTTCATTAGATATAATTATTTTAAATCTGGTCCTTTTTGAATCACCCCGTATATAAAAACATCAACAACTGCAAAATTTACATCTGAAATTATTGAAGAATCAATTCGTTCTGAATAATTGAGAATATTGGTTAATAGTCAGTAATCAAAGAAGTTTGTCAAAGGGTATTCCTTTTTCTAGTATTAATAGTAATCCGGGGTTTTCACAGATCGATTTTAAAAATATGCTTCATTATTCCAGTGTTTCTCAATCTTTCAGTATTTGCGGCCCAATTTTCAAAGCGAGCCCCTCTCATACAATAACAATGTATAGAATAATAATGTATTGTTGGTATTTTGACGCTCAAGCAGCTATACTACGAACTTCAATTCATACTTTACTAATTAACGAGAATAAGTAAATTTATTGATATTTGGCATCACCGATCCTCTGCATTGAAAAAACCAGAATTGCTCTCCGATTATCTTTTAGAGTCTATTGCTCTGTCTTACGTCTACTTTAAACTTGTTTTTATAGAACAAGATATATATTATGAAACTTTTTATATTAATATTGATAAGTTAATTATTAAATACATTGTGCAGTACTGATACAATCCTATTTGTAAGTGTATTATATCAGTATAAATGTGTATTTTATTTTTTATTATGTCAGGATGTATTTGTTTTACTTCCCTTTCAGTAAAATAATCATTTTTTAAAATAAATTTTCTGTTCGATATGCTCTCGCTCCCCCATTCAGTATTATCACGCCCCCTAGGGGGAGCGTCTCACAGGTTGAGAATCGTTGCATTATTCCATCATTTAATTGTTGATTTTGAAAATGGTATTATGTAGGCTTAGTGGGAATTAGCATTTTGCAATTCATAATGCTTTGCAGAAAAGTATTATGCGCATTTATCCAAGCAAAAAATCTGCAATTCAAAATATAATTGAATGTAATCGAGGAATTGATTCTTATCACTTTACTTCTATAAAATATACTTCTAACATTATATCTTAATGCCGTATCTTTTAATTCAAAAAATAGGAGAGTTCTAATGAAATCATTTTATTTAGGTTTTGTTTCAATTGATTTTATTATTATATTTAGTCTAATTTTACCTAACGTAATATCACAAATTTTTACATTTATTTTCTTATAATATTGTATTTAGTTATTTCATCTTAGATCACAGGATAATTCTAATTAAATGTCTAAGTAAATGCATAACGATGCTTTAATATATATTTTTAACTGTCGGTTTATTAAATTTCCTGCAATTTATACAAATTAGTCTAATCAAATTATTCTTTAATCTATCTGTTTAGTTTATAGACTTCAATTTTGAATGGAAATGACCAAAAACTTTTAGTCAATAAATCATTTTCTTTATCTTGTATTTTTTTCATTGTTGCTTTTTACTGACATGTTAGAAAAGAATGAAGGACTTAACAGGAAGTGAATGTTTATAAAAAAATTGCAGCGCTTTTTTCTTCAGTTTTCTCTAAAATATTTTTCGTTGCAAGAAAATGTTATGCATTCGCAGAAAAATTGGGTCAGATTCAAGCAAGAGTATAAAGTAATAAGAATATATAGTTCCATTTCAAAATGATCATTGCATATTCTAACACTTCGTTGTGCAATATCCTGTGTGTGTTATATGTGTCAGGAATATAGTTGTGCAACACGAATCCAGTTGCTTGAAAGTTTTATTACTGGAACGGAGCAAAAAGTCGATAGTATATCTTTAAAATATGTCTACCTTATTTAGTTTCATCACTTGATGTCAACATATAGTTGCATCCGTGCAAAAGTGCCGCCTTGCTCTCCTATACCATCACCATATATAATTGTTTTCTTCAGTAATAGTTGATGTATACATATATTAACCCATATTTCCTCATTGTCTAAAAATATGACAGCACACACAAGTGGAATTTATAAAAGTTCTTTTGAATATTTTAATTCTAATTGAAGACGATTTGTTATTAAAGAGTAATTTAAATATTGTATATATGCCCTCTTCGCACGTTTAAATTAATGTTAGATAATTTTTTTTTAATTTTTAATATGGCGATTTTAGCAGTTGTTTTCTTACATTTTCAATACATAAGTTTTTTGAAGTTTTGACCTTCAAGAAAAACATAAATTTATCAAATATTCCATACTTTTATATTAGTTAAAAATCACCTCCAAAAATTAGTATGGAAAATGAATTTTCCCTACATTTTCGACTCTTCTATAAATAGGACGATGGTACAATGTATTACTACCCAACCCCCATCAGTAATGGAGAAAGTCTTTCCTCTCGCTGTTTCATTTCAAAGATTGCAACTCTACAAATAATATAGGTGCCAACAGTTTGTCTAACAGGCATTTGTGTGCATAGCATGACCAGACAAATGATGGCTTGAATCAACTGTACTAGAAGAATTGAGTCATGATGCTCATGCAGTAAGTTGTATTTTAAAATTCATCGAGGTAGATCTAGTTTTTCCTACTCTCGCGCATGCTTGAATTTTGTTTTCTTTTGAAAATTATTTTGATTTTACAATTTGAAAATAACACGTAAGTTTTTAATTGCGCGGGACGCCCTGAATTTTTTGTGGACTTGGACAGTGATGATTACAGTGATTTTGACGACGTAGATAATGAATTAGTGATTTTACCTCCATATCCCGATGCAATTAACGGCACTGAGAATATTGATGATTTGTCTACGAGGAAAACAGAAGAAACTATGTGTGATGACCAATGCATTACCAATGATACGAATGTGCATTACATCCTATAAAAAATATAAAAACGGAGTTGACCTGTTTGATAACCACGCGTCAGCTTATTTTACATCATTTCAAGGAAAAAAATGGTACTGGACTTTATTTATTAATTCTTTTTAAACAGCCTTTGTTGCTTCATGGAAGCTCAATTAGCTATTTAGTGATGATATTCTGAGCTTGGTTGATTTTCGAAGACGCATAACAGTTGCCTATTTGGGACTTTCTATTCCAAGGAAACAATCTTTCAGAAAACTGGGTGTTCAACGTTTTAATGAAGATTTTATAAAGATTAAAAATAAACATGTTATGGAAAACCCCCAGAAAACCGACACATTAGATGATAGCTGAAACTCTGTGCAGCAAAGCACTATCTGCAAAAAATGTAACGTTAGACTATGCTTAAGATTTTTTCTTCCCTTTCACTTAAGTAAAGCCTAATAATAGTTGATTTTAACATTGCCCTATTTTTAGGGCATCCTGCACCGACAAAGCTAATACAAGTTTGGGAAGTATTTTTGATTTTGTGTATACATAGGCTTAGAGAAACATATTTATGATTTAAAAAAAATTTAATGCTTATTACGTAATATAATAGCATTCTCTCTTTGAAAGATATTTATCGAATTTGAAAACGATTAGAGCAGCAGTTCAGGAATTTAAGATTTTTTCATTATAATTAATAAATTAGTAGACAAAGAGTAAAATATTGTTTTCTTAAAATATATGTAGGAAGATTTTGCGCCATCAGGTAGTTATAAATATTAGCTTCATTATTTTTCTGAATTAGAATTATAGACAACTAAATTTAATACCACTTAAATCCACTTAAAATATGAAAACAGTTTATTAATATTGATTTATCTTTACGAACCTTCCTTAGTCTCATCATATAATACAAAAAAATAGGAAATTCCCTTGTGTACAAGCGAATTTTTCATAAATATTAATGAGCCTTCTGTGAATTTATTATACCAATTTGCATCGACCAGAAGGAAAAAAAAATCTTTAGATATAAGTCTCATATAAATAAAAAATATTGGATTATTATACAGATCTTGTAGGCTCAATTATGTGTCAAATAATAAATGTTCATCAATCAAATTTTCAATCATAAAATAATGTATTATAATTAGTCTTTAGGGAAAAAAATCGATACCAAATTTCATGAAATACCTAATTTGAATAACATTTATTTAGAAAGTAAATTAACCTGAATCCAAGCAAAAGAGATTAGTTTTTGAAATCGATACATAAGGCATAAGAAAGATAAAACAAGAAAGTAACTTTAAAAGCACGTTTGTGAAAGGACTTTCATTAACATATTATTTTCTCAAGAACACTCGGAGGAGACTAAGTATTTTATTAACGATCGACAAGAAGCTAATTTATGGTATGGAGGTCCATTACATTTGGTAAGCAAAACGTTCGACTGTTTTCTTAAGTAATGCGAAATAGAATAGTGTCACGATCACAGCTTCAGGGAAGTGTTCTTTCAGAACGATAGTTAGCGATACCTGAAAAGTATTGTTACGAACATGGGAAGTCGCTTCCCAGCAATATTAGTCTTATGGTCGGGAAGAGAGTTTTACAGGGGTATGTATGGGAATGGTAGGGGAATGGAGCCATCGATCCCCTGCCTTGGCGACAAGCTTTGCTACTTAGGAACAAATTTGGCGACGAATTGTGGGATATCAAAAGTACTGGAATTTTCTTGGTATCTCTATAAGGGGCCGAGATCCGGATTTATCCAGATGATTCCAAGTGACGTCACGGCCTGTCGGGGAGATTATAGAAAGACCGTGTTCGGATCACAGAATAGTGTGTGTTTGATCGACTTTGTAAGTTGATTGTCTTGGAACGTGTTTGATCGACTCGGATCGCCTTTGGAGTGCGAACATCTTTAGATTCTCTGTTTGCAATGTTGAGAGCAGTGCCGAGCGGTAATGAAAGTGTTGTTACTGTAATTATTAGTAAATTGCTGTCTGTTTGTATTGCTATTTTGTGCAAGTGCTTTTTTCCTGTTACTTGAGATTCGTGTTAACGGACTATTTGTGAATGAAACGTCTTTCTCCATTATCCAGCTTTTGATCTGTTTTCACTGTACACACACCGAATGATTTTCATATCAAAATATATGGGCCTGATTCAAGTTAAATCTTCCAATGTTAGAAAAACGTCCTCGATTTAATGCGGCATATTTTGGAAATCAGTGTGCTGTCTAATATTTCGTCATCAACCTCTCACCAAAGTTCATAATTATGAGGTGGAATCTAAAATAGTTCCCGAAAAGCTTCAAAGCGGAAAGTTCACCCAACTAAACTAAAAACTAAACTTTTACAATCGTCATTATAAATCGTCATACATAAATTAACTAATTGTTGAGAGTAAATTTTCTTCATTTCATTTGTCATATTTTATGTTTCATACGAACTGGTGATGTATGTTTAAAAATTTTTATTGTTTAAGCTGCTTTTCTCTGTTTGTAACAACTTCGAATTATACAAATTCAGTATAACTACTCTAATATAAACAATCCTATTCGCAAATGGATTAGCCAGCTATTTAAGTTTGTATGCTATCGTGTTCACATTAACACGGACATACAGACAGAATGACTTCCCGTGTACGGATTTTGTTCAAAATTTGTTAGAACTTAGAGCTTATGTGTGAAGACCACATATTAAATTTCATCCCTGTAGCTTAATTAGTTTTTGAGTTAGCAAGTTCACAGACACACAGACAAACATAATTCCAAAATTGCGTTTTTCGGACTCGGGGAGGATCTAAAATGTGGAGATTCGTCAAAATCTCGAGTTCGAATTTCTTGACGATTACAATACTTTCTCTTTGAAAACTTCATATACGAGACAGTGGAAATGGAACGCAATGGGATAGAGTGTTTTAAGTTACTTTAATTAATAAATTATTTAGTTTAAATGATTTTAAAAAATGTTTCATAGAAGTGTAGTCTAATATGTATGTATGTAAAATGTAATAACTCTCAAATAATAATAAAAAAAGTTTCATACAGACCGACCCGTTATTTTGTTGCTGCAACATTAATGGGGCCTGTAGGAGCGCAATAGAAATTAAAACCTAAATTGATTAACTTCCTTTATTATATCTATTCCTTACTTTCAATATCATTTTTTGAAATACATTAAATACAATCGAATTACAATCGATATGTTATTTTCTTGTCTCATAATTTAAAAATAAAACACTTTCTGTTTATTTCGATACCAGTGGAAATGGTTTCTAAAAGGCATTCATCATTTAATGAAAATGTTTTAAAAAGAAATAAATCTTTTCATTCAATTTTAGTACTAACTGTAGACTGTAAATCTCCAAATATTGGTCTGCAATCTGGTCGTGGTTGTTTTTATGACTACTCTAGTTGCTTTCTCCATAAATCACTTTGACGTTTCTTCAGTAATTGATCGTACATTTCTGTAGGTTAGCAATGATATAAAACTGATTTCCGTTAAAAGAGAATGATTAACTATTTCTTCGCTGATGCAAAGACACAATACTATTTTATGAAAAAACGTATCTCCTATCCTATGATGAGAATAAATAATCATTATTCAGGTATGCAGGTCAATAAACCATTTATTGCTTTAACAGCAGATTAATTTTTACATTCAATGGATTTTTACAGGCACGATATAAATTTAATAAAGCAGCACTTACCGAAATTGTTTCATCGTTTATAAAAGCGAAAAGTTTATAAAATTTTTTTACAAATCTTGTAACATAAGAAAACCTATGCTTCAGTTTTTAAAATATACTTAGAATTTTCGTTCATTGCATAGAATATATTTTTTACCTATATAAGGAAGTTATGAGCATTTAAGTAAAAATTTTAAATAATTATTTTGGTTTGAGCTTTTAAATGTGCTTTGTTCAGTTTCAAATTTGAAGGGGTTTAAACAAAATAATAGGCATGACGCTTTCAGAAGTTTAAATTATTTTCATTTGAAACTATTAAGGCTACACAGTACTGTGGTGTCTTGGCGTATGAGCGACGAAGTGTAAACCAATAATGAAATTATTAGGTTGAGCCAAGTACTTTGTTTCACAGCTATGATTTAAGTAACAATTTCTTGCATAAGAAATCTGGAATATTTGATTATATACAAAGTTCGTTCCTTTGAGTTCAAAGTTCGTTTGACGTCAAAGTTCAATCGTGTCAAAGTTCCACAGGAGATGGAGATCAAGAACACCGTATTCCGAACGGCTTCGTAAAGATAAAATACAGGTCAGACAAAGATTCAATGCAGATCTCTAATTTCTCCTGTCAGGGTGATAGCATAAGTACGAGACTGCAAGGAGTGCCCGGAAAGATTACGAAATTCGACGAACTGATATTTCGAAAATAATTGCTAGTTCTCAGCGAACGTTGTCAATGTCCGAATCGATTCGGGACTTTTAATCAGAGCTGATCACGCTGCCGAAGTCTGAACCACGTTCGAGACTTCATAATCGCTTCTTCACCGCTCTCCTCTCTTATTGTCTAACACACCAGTTTTGTTCGTACCTGAATGGGTGGAGCTCCGCCTCCCTTTCTTTCCGCTGGAGAACCGAAACTCCATGAGACCTATCTCCCCAATGGTCAATTCTGATTGTGGGATGGTTCGTGTATTTCCTAACCACAAGAGCTATGCAGTCTACTCATGAAAATACACCACTAATCTCCTGATAGCCAAATCATATACACTGCTTGGCAGTTATTTATTTCTGCGCATTATCGCCGTTCTCAGTTTGCAGGTGCTATTTTCGCTAATGTACTTTTAATGACCATTATGTGTGGTTGGCTTGCAGTTTGCGGTCTGTGTGAAGAGTGGTCGACTCTATTCTCGTGGGAAAATGTCCTCGTGAGAAGGGGAAAACATCATAGTACCCTTTTCAAAAATGTTTTTGGAGACAGTAATAATAAAACAAAGTAATTACTTTTTTAAAAGTTAAATTAATAAATAGGTTCTGATTAAACAAAGCCATTTTAGCAAGACCAATTATTTTAAAATTAATAAAATATTTTTTAAAGTTTTTTAAACTGATATAAAATACTTAATTTTTATTATTTTTTAGCCATTTCAAGTGATTTATATTACTTGAAACAAAAGATAGCATGGGACTGATAATCCTACTCTTTTTCAATTTTTAAAAATTATTTTTGTAAAAAAACCCCAAAAAATTATAAAAATTCTGAAAATATCAACTTTAACATTTTTTAAAAACATCTAGATCTCTCAGGCCTAAATCCATGCTATCTCTTATAGTACATATATATGAAAGTATCTACAAAAAATTCAAGTTTCTATGTTGAACAAAAAAAAGCCTTAGGGAATTGAAACCACTTGCATCACCAAAAATAAAAGTATAAAAAATGCTTTTAAAGTTTGTAAAGGCCTAAAACAAAAACCAATCATGCATGTAGTGCTCCAATTTTTTTAATATGTTATTTACCAACTTATAAAATACACTAAAGCACTATTTTAACACTCTGACTCCTAAACCGGCCGTGACCGGCCATGTGACTTTTATACTAGTGGGGCGGAATTCGGCCGGTTGCTGTTCCGAAAGAGGGGAGAAGGCAGTTGGGCGAGTGGTCATTAAAGGGACCCTTGGGGAGAGATAATAGGCGAAAGGCCTGCCATTCATATCTCCCACCATCCGTAGCGAAGAGAAAAGGGGGAACGGGGTGGACGAATCCATTCCACAGATCGATTAGTAAGCAAACCTCCGTAAACAACTGTACTCAGATTGAGAACTCTTAGAAATCAGAGGTTTAACTCAATATGATGGAATATATATTTATATGTGAAATATTATGTGATCAGTCTCCCAGCTCTTCGAAACATTATGTCTCTTAGCATCTCGTGAACATTTCGGTCGTGGCATTTTCTCAACGAAAAATGAAAGAAGAACAATAATATTATACTGCAAAGCTTCTAAATAAAAATACATTGTGTAAAAATTAATATTAGTTTTGGAAAAGGTCCTTTTCATGAATATCAGTTGGGTAGTAATGAGAATTCAAAAAGAACGCAGAATATAAACAAACAGAAACGATTTGAGTAGTGAACGTTGAAGCTATACTAACCATTTCACCTAAGAAATTGATTTTTTCACAAAATATTTTTAATTAATTTTAAGAATGGAAAAATGCTTCAAAATGAAAATGAAACTAAACACGCCCTCTCAGCTGTCAAACTTTTTGAAAAACAACACTCAGAAAACTTCAAATATCTTTAAAACTATTTGGATATCTGATCTAAAAATTGGAGTCAAGTTTCCTAAATGGGCCATCGAAAAATACAAAACACTTTTTTTCGATATTTTTGTCATTTTTAGGGTACTTGTGTAGCCTTAAATTAAAATAACAGTGTTATAATAATATAGATAATTAAAGACCATTTGAGCTGGTGAATATGAAAATGGACACATATTTAAAAAGTTTTCTACATTTTCATTTTCAATACAACAGAAAAGCATTACAGTTGTTCAAAGGTTTCTTGAACAGAAAACAAAGAAATACACAGTATGTAAATATCATTAATCGTTTTATTTATTATTAAAGATGAAAGTAAATAAAGCATTTTTCTCATTTTTAAAGAGTTTTAGCAGTTTATCCGATTTTTAAAAAAATATTTTTTTTAGCATTTTCTAATTTTTCAGAGATTTTTAGCAATTTAAAATTTGTAAATACACCATTTCTTCCAAAAACAATAATACATTATTTTTCTAATTCGACGATATACTAAATGCTTGAATTTTCTTATTTTCCATTAAAGAATTTTAACAGTTTAAAAATCGATAAAATGTTTTTCGTCCAAAAGCAATTTGATAAATTGAGTACATTGCTGTATTAAAACAATTTATTATTGGTTTCTGTACTTTAATAGGATTTTGGGAAATAAAGAAAAAGCGATAATGACAATTATGAATTTAGAGATTTATAATTTAGAAGCTCAAGTGTTTGTATGCCGCAATCGTTTTATTTAAAATGCAAATATATATATATATATAATGGCAATAATGCAGAAACATTTAGCGATTTCCATTTTACTTTCTAAATACATAATACTGCAGACTGATATGATGAATATTTATTATGGGCACTCATATTATTAGTTCCTCGAGAAGCACTATAAAAGACATGTATGTATAAAACTTAATAGTAACAACTTTTATTTAATAGCAAGTATATTTTAATAATGTATTGTTTCCGTTCTTACCTGTTAATGAGAAAAATATTTAAATTAACCATTATCGGCGTTATTAATCTCCCTTCACATTTAATAAATTCATATAAAATTACTAACTTAAACTTTATACAACATAATTCAGTAAAATGGTGCTTAGAAATTCCTTCCATCTGACGAAACAATAACAGCGAAGAAATAAAAACGGTAAATTATTAAAAATTTCATTTTCTATTGCCAAAACTCCGAGTTCTTTCTATCGAAATTGAAATTCATAGTCGTTCAAGTTTCGTAAGTACTGTATAATGTTGAATCACATCACTTGAATACTACTGATAGCTAACAAACAGATTTTTCATTACTTCATATAAAGCCCATTATAATGGGTTCCAACATTTGTATTGGTTTGTAGATTTTACAGCACAAATTTGATATATATGGTATGTTTCAGTTATTTCATAGAATAACTAGGTATTTAATTAGGGAATTGATGAAATACCTACTTATTCTATGAAATAACGGATTGAAAATAACTAAGTAATTTATGAAATACCAGCTTATTCTAAGAAATAATACATTCCATGATTTAGCTGTAGCATATACATTAAATATTTTTATATTATAGCTGAAATAAATTAATTTTCGATTATTTTGCAATAACTATTCAGTAACGGAACTTTTAAATATTTAGCGCCAAAGAAGCGAAGAAATAAAATCAGTAGTTCTGTAAAATGTCATTTTCTAAAGCCAAAATCTATGAGTTTTTTCTAAATATTCACTCTACCTCTGCTGATCTCAATTGAAATGAAGTGTAAGATTTCTAAGGATTATATAATCCTGAATCACATGAATAGTACAGATAGTTAACAAATAGATTTCATTTCGGCATATAAGACACATTTTAATGCGTTCGATAATTTTTCTAAGATTGTACTTTCTGAAGAATAAATTTGACATATACATGTTAAAATGTTTTATATCACAGGCAAAAATAAATTAATTTTCAATTATTTTCAATAACTTCCCAATATTGCAAGTCTAAAATATTTAGCACCTTAACTTAATTTCGTGTATAGCACCTTAATTTTGTATCATATCGTTCATTAACTTGATATATGATTTGAAGATAAGAAACACGTTGTAAAATCTTGCGAATGCTGAAGTTTTAAGTAATATAGAATAAAAATTTCATTTTAAAGATTTTTGTTACACAAAAATGAAATGTCTTAAATATGCTTTTTAATTTCTTTCAGAGATTAAATTTACAAAAAAATAAATTTATTCTTTATATTTGTCAACCGAATATTTCTCCCGGAAATTAAAGAAGTTTAGAGAGAAATTAATTCTTAATTCATGTACATATCTGAAAAACTGTGAAAAACCAAATCGATTCCATTTTCATCTGAATGAATGTGAAATCGGAAAGTTAGGAACTAACTTATTAAAAATTCTCAATATTCTTCAGGAAATTTTAAAATTAAGATGAAATTCTACAAGTTTGGAAAAATTTGTTTGGAAGTAATATTTGTTGAATTTCGAGAATATTGAACTGCTTTCAACCGGTTCTTAAGAGCTATTTAGGCGTTGGATTTTCTCCATTCAGCGAAAATTGGAAATCCTTTGAAAAGTAGGAATCCTGTCAGAAGCATCTGCGGCTTATTTCCGTTAATGATTTTTTTACCACTCGGAGGATTTGTAGTTAAATAGCTATGCGAATGATTTTGGTAAGGTAAATATGATGCATATGTTGTAGCAAATGTGATATACGTTTTGCAAATATTCCTGTTTATTTATAGGAAATATGTATAGCAGAACTTTTATGTTTGATTTCAGGTATTGAATCATAGGAAACTAAAAAAGCACCCGTCATACCATGACGGATGCTTGACGTGTTTAAATAGATATATATGCGAGAGAAATGTATAACATTGATTGAAAATAAATGAAATAAACATACGTTTTATGACAGGAAATATTTTTTATTTACATATTTCTTTATTCAAAAAACCTCTTGGTGAACAACATTCCGTGTGAAGTATTTTTCGTTGTTTAACAATTTTATTATAATTCAATAACCGTGAAATTCTCAGCTTGTCAAACGGAAGTCGAAAGCTAAAATTTCAATTGAATTCTTTTTCGAAATTCTAATCAAAACAAAGCACATGTCTGCTTTTCAAACGTTGCCAAAAATATTATCAATTATATCATCACGATTGCAATAAATAATCAGATGCATCGTAGCGTCCAAACTATATCACGCGCATGATATACCACTGACGCAATTTACTACTTTCTATTAAAAATGGAAATTAATTTGAAATATACGATTAATATAATTTAAAATTTCTCGGAAATTATTGATCACAGCGGGATAAATTTTATATCAATCGATAGAAAATCTTATTTCACTATTTTAGGGCTATTAAATTTGAAATTAGAATGACAATTACTCTTTTCAATTTAAAATTACTGAAATTTAGGTTCTCTAAGAATTAAATAATGCTGTTTGACGTCTCGCAGTGCTATGGCACGAGTTTTATTGTTGGTGACGTCAAAGCGTTACCGAGAGATAGATCTGGGCTATTAAATTGGTAATGTATCAATCTCTTTATAAAATACATTAACCCTTTGCGGTCGGTGCCGCCGCAGTGGAGGTATCGACCGCACACGGTTAAAATAATTAAGTCTATCGAATAATTTATACTATTGATTAAATACATTTATTTAATGGATGTAATTTGTCTTTCATTCTGTTTATTGGTTTTCAAGCAACGAATAGGGTACCTGTCCCTATAAAACCCCTGCTAAGCAAATATTTTGATTGCGAAATTTGTGCTGATGCTTTAGATAGACAAGTTCTCATCAGATTTTTTTTAAATTTTAAATATTTTTATTGGAATTTATGTTGATAATATAGATTACTTAAATCTAGTTTAATTAAGTTAAAACATAAATGTAAATTTATTTTTATTTCTTATTGTGCAATATTTAGTAATTATTAATTTAAAAATATAAATATATCTAATGCATATATATTGTAGTAAAAATATTGTATTAAGAATATTATTTTGTATTTTTTAAAGAATATGGGCAGTTCTACTTCTTTTATTTATGTGCATTGTTATTGAGAAAGTCATGTTTGATTATTATACACTTTCAATTTTCAAATATTGAAATAAATTGAGATTAGAGAAGGACAATTTTTTCTTCAATAAAATATGCTACAAAAATAAATAAAAAATATTATATACTACAAGAAATTTATCATAACTACATCTCTCTTAGCTTTAATGTCTACTTCTTATTTCATTTCAAGTTTATTGTTGTTAAGAAAAATTATAGAAGCGTAACATGAAATAAATGTATAGACCCTTTTAAATATTTCATTTATAAATGTTTACTTCTAATTCAACTAGATTTCATAACGGTTTTAAATGAGGAAAGAAGCCCTTCAGAAGGTAAATATGTTATCCTATCACTTTTATGCGGAGTGAAACATCATTCCTATAATCAGTGAATTAATGTCTTAAAAAGACTTACTTGGTTCTTAAAAAGTGGTATAGAAAGATCCTAGACGTGAATGAATAAAAAAAAATGTTCCTGAAGAAATCATGAAAGAGTTAATACTACAAGAAATTTATCATAACTACAACTCTCTTAGATTTAATCTCTACTTTTTATTTAATTTCTAGCTTATTGTTATTAAGAAAAATTACAGACGCGTAACATGAAATAAATGTATAGACCCTTTTAAATATTTCATTTATAAATGTTTACGTCTCATTCAACTAGATTTCATAACGGTTTTAAATGCTGAAAACGCACTTCAAAAGGTAGATTTGTTGTCCCTATCATTATTATGTTTAATGAAACGTCATTTCTATGATCAATGAATTAATGTCTTAGAAAGATTTACTTGGTTATTAAAAAGTGGTATAAAAAACAAGATCCTATACGTGATTGAAAAAAATATATCCCTGCAGAAATCATAAGAGTTTTAATGGTATTAGATTCATTTAGTCTTTTCGTTAAAACTATTTTAAATATACAGCATCGTGCTATATGGGGGGGCACCGCGAGGTCACGAATGAAAACCTGCCGTATAAGAAAGTTGACTCTCATCAACCTTATGGTGTAATAATGTGGCTCTTTGGGCCCATCTCCGAAAACAGGTCGTATCCCGGTTAACCGGGGGTTTGTTGCATGAGCCGCTCATAACGGGGGCTATGATGCAGGAACCTCAGTGCCTGACTATGCTGTCGTGGCGGCTGGTGTTTCATGTGTACTCAGATGCTTTTGCAGGACGGGATGATGTTCTTTATGATCCTATTATCGAATATTTAAAATGTTATTGATGTGGATATTTATTAAAGAAAGTAAAAGCGTACTGTAAAAATGTTATTCAGAAAATTAAATAAATCTAATGTTTATAACGCAATGTTAATAGTAATGAAGCTGAAATATATGTAAACAACTTGATTTAATTTTTTTAATAAATGGAAATTTTTTGACATTTTTTTATACTGTTCAAATTGGCCATAATTATGGATGGGAAATAAGCAATCACATTTTATGTTGAACTTTTAATACTTAGGTCATGTACATGCGTTAGACTGATTCAGTTAGTTAATTAAATAAGCTCGCAACCGTAGTTAAATTAATTAGTCACAGAATTTTTACCTATAACATCTATTGTTCGATTTTCATGAATATTATCAAAACATTTTACTACAACTTCAGCACTTATAGACGACAATAATGATTCGTCTTTTTGTGTATTATCTTTGTTAGTCTGACTTTGTAGGGTTCATAATGAGAAAACAATTCCTAAACCAGAATTCAGTATCGAATTTCATTTTGAATGAATACTAAATATTTAAATATATCTTTGTTATAGGATACACAAAAATTTGAAAGTTATTACGGCTTTTGATTTATAAGGAAATGGTACGAAGAATTTTGTACGACAGCTTCATTGTTGTACTGGAGCCGGAACTCTGCTCTGGCACTGCTTATTTTTGCGAGAGATAAATAAGAAAAAGATTGCGAAAAGTCCTTAATAGAGCTCGATTTTTGTCACATAGGTTAGAGCGCTTCGGCACTGCTTTTAGAGCGTCCCGGCACGGTTTATTTTGCGACTACACTACAAGAGAGCTTTCTTTCGACTACAGTATCCAGAGTGTTGCCGTTTCTAACTATCGCTTTAGCTTTAAAATTTAATGAAGAATAACTCAAGACAAATCTTACTCTGAGCAGGTTTCGAACATTTTATTTTACATTTAGGACGAACAGGAACATCACAACAAGCATAGAGTATATCTTTACACAGCTCATAGAGATAATCAAGCGCATTCACAGCTTAGCGAAGTTAGAATACAGTAACAATATATATACTGGGCGTATGCGCAGCAGACGCCATTCTTTGCATCTGATTTTGTCTTAATTGTAACGGAGACTACTCAATGTGGTTTACTATAAAGGACATAAAATATCGCGTAGATAAAAGGAAATTACTGGTTAAACACTGAGTTTATGAAATTCTTATAATTCAAATTAGAAAGCGCAAAGATGAAATTTAGAGTAAATTCATTTTATTTTCTAAAATTTTGAAAAATCGACAACAGTATCTTTGAGATTATTTTACAGTCCAAAGGATTAAAAATAAATGATTGTTTTATTTCTAGGATAATATTATTTGCGACTGAGGATTTCAGAAGATGCTCGGAAGCGAAACTAAGATCTGAAATTTAAAACATAAAGAGCTACTTGAAATATGAACTTAATTGACACCATTATAATATGTAAGGCAAAATATCTTTTTCTATATCTTTCAGTTGTGCCAACAGATGAGGCATTTTGATAAATCTGCATTAGAATAGTACAGAAATTCGGTAACGCTCAGAAATGTAGGTGTGGCTACATGCCAAAAGGGATTCAGACAGACTGTCTACAAATTAGCATACACACAGGATACTGTTTTGATTCTTTGATTATTTAATGTCAGAGGAGTTATGAAGGTTTTGTTTAGCGGAGTTTAGCAGTTTATTTTATTTTTATATTTTTTGTTGATCCATCGCCGCGGAATTCCGTTTATATCAAATAGAAGTTAGACCAGAATTAATTTATTCTTCCACTTCTCGGATTTCTTTACATTCGTATCCGTTCAAAAGGTTCTTTTTCGCACTTAATTTTGGAATTGAATATCTATATATTTTGCGAAACGAAAGTTAGCGACAAGTGTTTCATAATTTCTGTTTTTCATTTTTTTAAAATTTCTTAAGCACTCCGCCAATGTGCATGAGTTTTCTTACTATAACCTTCGTTAATAAATCTGTGACATTCATATCCCAGATATTATTGGCAAGCTAAAAGCCACTCTCAGACGGGCACAAATCTCCTAATAATTTAATAAGCATTAAACATGTCACAGAATAAAGAGAATACCATTTATTCTGCTTCTTATTCTACAGTTTTTGAATGTATTTCAAGACGAAGTTTGATATAAGAAATTAAAATATTATAAAACAAACTTGACAAAATTTGAAAAATACATTGAGCTATTATTCAGAACGAAGTTTTATGCATCGAGATCCACGTTGTCGTGTCCCAACTTGAATTTCAGTGCACGTATAGAAATATCACTACGAAATTGATTTAAACATATATCAAGAAATTTTTAAAAAATCTTTATAACCTGAAAATTCATAACATAGGTGGTGTTATAAAAGACATTTAGTCCAAATTATTCTCAGCAAGTTATGTATTTAAGCACCGACATCAAAATTGCAAAAATAAAATTTGCCTTATAGCATTCGATACATAAACACTGCACTATCCATGTTTCAAAATTTCCAACACAACTGTTAGAAACTTTATTAAAGAGGCCTTTAATTGAATGTTTTTTCAAAAACTGATAATATTCGATTTCCATTCTCCCCAAGCGTCTAGTTTGCAAGCAACTTCGATGTGCCACAAGATTAATACATTATACTGGGTTAGGCTGATTAACTAAATTATTTTGAAATAAGTACATATTTTTGGTTTGCGAAGAAAAAAATATTGACAGCGATAAACATTCGTGATTACATAGCATTTAATTGTATTCAAGAACGTAAAATTACATTTGAAAATAATATCCAATTACTTTTATAAGTTTCATATTACCTCTTCGGGTAGAACAATTGTAGTGGTTTGTGGTTATGCATTGAAGTTCTGTAAAACTTCCCCCAGCAGAGAATAGTGGATTTCATAACATAGCTGCTTTAAAAGTTACCACATTTACTGAAGTATTTAATTTATGTAGATTACCAGGTGGTTTTGATTTCATTTTTGAATCTCTTGAAAATAGATCAACTTAGTGTAAGATTGGCTGAGGCCAGGGAGCAGTCTTTTTCGTTTGATTTCGAATCTACGACGAAACTCAACCTGAAACATGGTATTAGATACATCATTGTTCAAGAAATGCTGATCTATCGACCATAACTGCAAGGCGCCGATTGAAATACTAACTCGAAGAACAACGGAACAAAATCCCAATATACCCCCGTCTCCCAAGCGCTGTTTCAAAACATCCAGCTTATCTGTCTCGCCTTGTATTTGTTTGTGGACTTACTCATTTTTTGAGGAGTAACATTTTTAATTTGTTACCATTACCTGATTTATTTGTTCAGTATGAAAATAAAACTTTACTTGAGGGTATCCACACAATCTACCTTACAAATATGGAATAAGAGAGGGAAACGGAAAATTTGCGTGTTTTCAACTCAGATTTTTCTTGCAATCCAACTGGCGTGTATGGTATCATTCCAACTCCAATATAATGTTAGCATTTGACTGCTAACGGAAGATACAAGTCCACTCACATTTAAGAACTTGCCGCCTTCGGCGAACAGCTTGCTAGCCGGGAATACGATTTCAATTAAATCTTGCATCATTTTATATTAATGGTTCTCTTAACAACGTAATTTTAAACTTCAGATTGTGGTAGATATTGAACCCATGTTCTATTAGTGAATTTGGACCTCTTTTGTTCATTGTCTACATAAATGTTCCTAATGGAGTCAAATAACTGACTATGTCATGTAGCCTCTAATTTCATGCTGTCAGCACTATCTTCACTTGCTTATTCTTCTTGTAAAATATGTATTTGATTTCAACAATAAAATGATGCAGCACACTTTATGGCCAGCGGCATGTTAGCTGGATTGTAACATGGCGAGAAAAGAATGAAAAATAGCAACCATAACTATTCAGTTTAATGAATATATTTCTTAATGTAAGGAAAGCAATATCTCGGAGAAATTGGTTTACAGATTTCACAAAAATCCTGTTGAAATAAAATACAAAAGCAAAATGTATTAGGGTCCTATCTCAGATTACAACAATGAAAGTGAAATATGCAATTCAATATTTGTTTAAAAAATGAAAACGGTTTGAGTTGCATTGCAACAATGTAAAATATTATTTTAAATTATGACCTAAAATATATTTAAAAATTTATTAACACATTCGTTAATAAATTTCGTAATTATAAAATTAAATAAATTCGAGAACACATTGTACGGAAATTTAATTCATATAACAGAAAATGTAATTTTGTGAACTTTCAGATGGTGTCAAAATAATTTTTGTGCTGTAATATTTTCGGAAGTTATTAAACATAAACGCCAAAATTTCGCCTAATTTTTAATTAATTAAAATTGCAGAAAAAGACTTCGATGTGAACATTCCCATCCTTCAAAGTGCGTTTTTTCCAAATCTCGTAGCTCTGGGTCCAGCGGTCTGACGTTCAGAAAGTCAAAACACACAAAGACATACAGACACACACATACTCTTTTATTAGTAGTAGAGATTGCTACTGGTATAAAAAATGCTTTGATATTCACTGTAATATGTCTCAACTGTAGAACAAGAACAATTGTTCACATTTCATCTTTAGTCACCAAGATGGCTCAGTTTATTATTTTCCCTACAAAAACTATTTTTTACTGAAGACATTTCTTCCGTTATGTAGTTAGTCTGCTCGAAAGTCATAGATGACTGGATAAAAAATAATTTTAAAGAATTTGTAGTCAAAGGGTTAAATAAAAAGGATATGACAAAAAGAACACTGCCAAGATCTTTTGCGAAGATGCATTAAAGAGAACTTCATCTGATACGAAAAAATATTCAGAGGGTATTAGCAAAATTAAGGATTAAATTTGAGGGCATGACACAAAAACATCCACAGATAAGAAATGTAGTAGAAGGTAAATTTCAAGATGTTTGAAAATCTGAAAAAATTATACTACATGTATTTCATCATTTTTGAGAGTTTATCATTAAATTCTTTGTAACTTTAGATAAATTTTGAAATCACATATGAAGGATTTTTAAATGAGAAGCGCAGTGCCCACCCTCATTTTTCTCAAGGGGATGAATATGTATGTTAAGATATAATAATTTTAAATAACGGCATGCTGGGAACTTTCACAATGCTAGTAGGATTGAAACTGTAATTAATTAAAAACCGAAATAGAATGTGAAAATCTGAATAAGATCTTAATGAAAGATCAGATTTATTTCTGCAGAGGAATTTTCTACATCTTTCAATACAACAATGCATGGAATTCCAAATGCTATATGAAATATGTATATTTCTAAAATATGAAGGAGCTTTTAACTTCAAGTGGAATCAAAAGGAGATAATGGAATTTAGATTTTTAAAACTCTTGAGTGTAATAAGCCAGAATTACTTTATTTTTCTTTAGGAAAGAAATCTGTATTTTAAGAATTTTTAGAAAGACACACGTGTGACAAAGTTTTATTTAGAAATGCATATTACACTCAACGAGTATTGTCCCCATTATGTAAAACATTGATTCATCCTTAAATGCACTAAAGTTAAAATTAAAAACCCTAAGATAACACAAAAAGTGTTTTAAATAGCAAAATGCATCTTGCGAATTAGGTAGATAACTCCTTATAGGAACTCTACCTATTGCAATGGTTCTGATGACACGACTTCCGGAAAATTTCTGCAGATCTTCACCGATCATGACCCCTTGAACCGAAACCACCCTTCGTTAAAAAGTTATATATATATATATATATATATATATATATATATATCGAGAGGAGCTTAACTCTTACTTTTTTTTATTCTTCGAGAGGTGCTTAACTCTTACTTTTTTGATTACAAAAATATTCTCAATATTTCTTTTGAGTATTGGGATAAATTGTGTAATTTTTGCATATTTAATAATTATATTTACAATGCGGAAAGTATTTTTCTCCAATCACATGGCATTCCTCAAGGATCTTCATTTTCTTCTATTACAGCTAACCTCTTCCTTCATTATAATGAGAAGAATTATTTACTTCTTCATCCTCAGGCTTTCAGATTCGTAGATGATCTTATTGTTTTTAATCATGGATCATTTAATATTACGTGGCAAAATATTTATCCTTCAGCCTTGCTTCTTAAACAAACAAACTGTAATCAGTTTGAAGCGGATTTTTTAGATCTGGATATTAAACTTGTTGATAATAACTTTTGTATCGATATTTTTGACAAAAGAATGGATTTTAATTTTTGTGTCAACCGACTTTCATATTGGTCTTCTAATATTTCTATTAAGATTTATAGAAACACTATTCTCTCTCAATTTTCTCGCATCAGATCTATTTGTTCGAACGAAATTTCAAAATCTAGACAATTAAAGCTTTTGTATGATCAACTTTTAAATAATGGTATTCCCGAGAACTTTGTGCGACGATATCTCAAGCAGTGATTACGGAGCTACTGACAAAGCCTCTTTCTCCTTATCTTTCTCTTTCCTCTGTTTGGCAACGGCGATAACTGGTTTGGCGTTCATTTTCCTCGTGGTCGCGGTAGCGTTTCCCTGGCCATGGTAAGCATATTTCGCTTTATTTTATTATTTTTTATATTACGGCTGTTTTTTATTTTATTCTAGGTATTTTTATATTCGGATTTTTTGTATTTGTATTCGGATTTTTGTTTTTGATTCTTTTTAAATCTTCTTAAATGTATTTATATTTTTTATTCAAGAAATCTTCCATTTTCGTTTGTTTTGTGCTTTTAGAAGGGATGACGGCAATTTTTAACGGATTTCGTTTGTCGTCAGCAGAAAAAAGCACAAATTAATATCATGAGCGAGCTTCTCTTCCTGACGAGCGGCTCGCTATGATATTTTTCATTTTTTTGGTTTTTGTCTATTTAGCCATTTTGTCCTTTTTTACTGTTTTTGAGTTTTTATCTTGTGTTTATATGTTGGTTTTGATTATATATATATATATATATATATATTGAATGATTATGTGTTGGGATATAAAAAAAATTGAGCAATGTACTGGCCATAATTCCAGCATACCCTTTTGAGTAGAATGATGAAAACTTAATATAGTAAAAAATTAAATGTCATCAAAACAGGATCACGACGTAAATATTGCAATGTGTGGAAACAGCAAAGTCCTTGGCTATGTCTGCATTGATCACTATGTAATATTTCATTACTTTTGTAACATTAACGTAAAGGAATCTACCTTTACATTCTAATTACTAATTACATGCGACTCAAAAGTACAATAATAACTTCAGTTAGTATTCTCTTTGTAAAGTTTACTTTATTACGCATGCTATTTTTAGATATAATTACTTTGAAATATTCAACAACTGAGCAACAAATGTTAATTACCTCTTGGAAAGTAAAAAATGAAAACGCAGACGCCAATGAAATAATCTAATTTGAATGACAAAGTTATTTCGAAGATAAATTAACTTAAATCCAAAGTTAAAGAGCTTAGCGTTCGAAATCTGGCACAAGGCATATGAAATTTAGAGAGAGAAAGAAAAAAGCACACTTCACTTAAAAAGCACATTTGCGAAAGATCGTTCATTAACATATTATGTCTTTGGCTGGAAGCAGACTGGGCGATTTATTAACGGTCGGCGTGAAGCTAATTTATGGAATTGGGGCCGAGAACATTTGATCAGCAAAACTCTCGAATGTTTTCTCAAGTAATGGGAATGGGAAAGGGATAACGATCATTGCTTCGGGGAGGTATTCTTTCGGAACTGTAGTTAGTGATGCTTGAGAGGTATTAATGGATGCGAAGGCAAGCTGATGTACTTGACAACATTGTGTAAAAAGGTGTAGTAGAAATTACTGGTAGTTTTCACGGTATGCTGAGTTTTTTCTTCGGCATGAATTAAGTTTTTATTTCATTTTGTAAATTCATTTTTAAATTGAAATAAAATTTGTTGTTCCGTGAACAGCAGACCTCGCGTCCAAAGAAAAATAATGTCCCGCTTTTTGTTGCACTCTTTAATGTCCTAGCCATTTTTTTCGAATTCGAACTATTTATAAAGTCTTTGTTTTTGGAAGTATGAACAAAATTGCAAATAAATGTCGTTTGTTAGCATCGTGTTTACAGCCATATTAGAGTTCCGTTCGGCTAGAATTGTTGATGAAGAGGAATTTTTAAAATGACCACGATCTGCAAACGGAATCAATGAAACGGAACCATCAACATATTATATCTTTGGCTGGAAGCAGACAGGATAATTTAGTAACGGTCGGCGTGAAGCTAATTTATGGAATTGGGGCCGAGAACATTTGATCAGCAAAACTCTTGAATGTTTTTTCAAGTAATAGGAATGGGAAAGGGATAACGATCATTGCTTCGGGGAGGTATTCTTTCGGAACGATAGTCAGTGATGCTCGAGAGGTATTAATGGATGCGACGGCAATTTTATGCACTCAACGAGATTGCGTGAAAAGGTATACTAGAAATCTCTGGTACTGTTTTACGCCATGCTGAGCTTTGGCTTTCGCATTCTTTGGCATGTATTAAGTTTTTATTTTGTTTCGCAAAATGCATTTTTAAAACTAGTTGTTCCTTGAACAGCAGACCTCGCGTCCAAAAAAAATTGTCCTGCTTTCCGATGCACTCTTTAATGCCCTAGTCATTTTTTTCCGAATTCGAAATATTTACAAAGTCTTTGTTTTTGTAAGCATGGACAAAATTACAATTAAGTTTCGTTTGTTATCATCTTTGTATTTGGAGGCATTTTGAATGGAGTTCTGTTGGGCGGGAATTGTTGATGAAGTGAAACTTATAAAATGGCTGCCATCTTCAAATTGAATCAATGAAACTGGACTATCAACAGAGCAAGTTAAAACAGGACCTTCTTTTACTCTGTTAATAAATACAAGATCTTCCTTTAAATGCAGAAATTCTACCGCAGTTCGGCAATGAATTTTTTATCACAAATTTGTCTCGAGTTGTATTTTATGATTTTATATGGATTAGGTGGATCGAAGTATGCATAGAGCGGAATTCTGATAATTATTCCGAAAACTCGTCCGTTTCAGAAAGTTTAAATTAGCGTTAGTTTAATTTTTAAACCTTTTCTTTAAAATTGATTATTTTCTTAAGTGAATTTCCAATTGTCAAGTCAATTTTCGTTACTTCACATTATGTAGTTTTATTACGGTTTACTCTTACCTTATGTTAAATTTGATTTATGATTTACGTTCTATAAATATTTAGATTAAAGGAGTTTTAAAAGCAAAACATATTTAAAGAATTTTCATAAGATTCCATTTAAAATTAATACAGGATTTGATTTCGACAGCTTGGCAGTCTTAAAACATTTACAGACTCAATACTAGAAAAATACAATTTCTATACATTTGTGTGAAATTAAGCAAATTTCCATACTTTGATTAAATTTTCGATGGCGAAGGAAAACAATTTTTTCAGAAGGAATTAGAAATTATTAAATAAGTAGTAAGATTATTAAGAAGTTCCTAGAAAAGTCTGCAGAAATATTCATTTAATAATTTTTAAAAATCCTCTCTATGGAGAAAGAGAAAAGTAGAGTCTAGCAAACTTTCAGAATTAAACGATTTTGTTTAGTCAAAGAACCTTTCACATTTATAAAAAAAAACCGATAAAAATCAATATTCCTAGTTTGCAAAATATTTTAAACATTATTAGAACTTTCATTGCTTTTTGAAATGTTTTGACAAATTCAATGTATGGATATGAATATAAAAAAATTATAAAAAAAATTTATATGAATGCATTATAAAAACGGGATTCTTTGTACAAGATATGTTGGCGAGAGAAAAGGTTGAATGAGGAAAAAACAAAAAAGACATCAATTTTGCATAGTGTTGCCTCAATAATTTTTTCCATCCAGAACATTGTCGTAATTGCCTGTTTTTATTGTTGCTATTATTTATTCGCCTGTTTTTATATTATCCTCATTAAGGTATTTGGAAGAAATTTCATTAACCATTTCGAAGCTGAGACGGCCACACCTGTCATGTAATCCAGACTACTTAGACAGCCTGTAATGGATGGGAAAACTTTTCCGCTAATTCTTAACCGGGGATTTTAAGAGTGTTTCTCATAATGTGGGTTGTTTTCTTTAAGAGTATACAGGTTGGATTAGTGCAAAAGTGTTATAATTAATGCGTCATGATTGAAGGTTTGTTTATCATAGATAACAAGAAAATCATTCTTTCAGAAGCTTTTTAAATCATTTAATCTTTCAAATACTTTTTTCTGTCAAGACCAGAAAAGATTTTCTGAGAGACTGTTTAAAAAATTCAACATAACAGCTTTAGATTTAGAATACATACTGACATTTTACAAATTTTATTTCACTTCTGGGCATAAGAATCTAAACTATGCGAAATTTGGCCACATATTTTTGTTTTGTGTATATTCTACAATTTTTTTCTATTACTCTAATAATAAGCAGTTGAGATCGAACTTGCATTTGAGAAACATTTGGAGAAAACTTGATTCTAAATAAAAGAACGAGATAAATACAAAAGCAGATTATTTGGAACGAGACGTAATTTTATAAATTCTAATAAAAAATCTGATTTTATTTAATGTAATGCAAGAAATCGAAATTCAAAGGAAATATTGTATAATTTCCTCTTGAAGCATTTGTGTCGACCTCCAGAAAATTGTAATTGTTGAATTTCCATCTTGGATTGACTTTTTCATATATTTTTTCTGTTATTTTAATCTTAAGCTTAATATTTTAAGTTTGATTATTGATTGTAGAGCAATTTCTTTTAGATTCTATTTATTAGGGATTTTGCAATATTCACAGACTCATTCCTCATTAGTATTACCGATTGTAATTGAGTTTGTTAACTTAATTATGCGAAAGAATGTTTGGTTTTTACTTTTGACTACAGATAAGATAGCTTTATTGCATTTTGACGTTTAGGAATATTGCAATTTGTGTTTGGATTTTCTATACTACTATTTTTGATATTATTTAATATATATATCGCTAAATAGTTAAGAATCCATACATTGTTCTGGGAAAGTATTGTAGTATGCTGTCATACGCAAAGATTCAAGTGTAAATATTGCAAGAGTTCGAACTCTATAAGTTTACTAAGAATGTTTTGGACTTTGGATAAAATATTTTAACCTATTCATATTCTCTATGAAAATTTTTGAGTCAAAGTTTTCCTTTCAATACAAGTTTTAAATACCAGAAAGGGGACATTTTAAATTTTCTTCAGTCAAAGCGCTGACACAATTCAGGGTTCAAAATCTAAAACATAAGAATATTATATGGTACTTCCTTGTTAAAGCAGCCACAGAAATGGAATCGCCAAGCAACAGAGATATATCGCCAAGACGGTGGAATCTTGCCAGAAACATTTGCAGCCTTATGAAAACGTGCAGTCCTGTAGTCGCGTCACTGTTTTACTCGCTCATTTGCGTGTTGCTTTTGTTCTTAAATTCGAATTCATTTTTGAAAAAATACTCGCTTTTTTGTGAATAAAGCTAAGTGGGACCGAGCAGATTTTTTAAACTTAAAAATACATCCTGCGACTTTGCTAGCCGCGAGAGCCTGGATTTAGTAGCGTCGCTAGAACACCGAATTTACGAGCTTGTCCAAGTCCGAATGTCGCCAAGTAAGCTCGGTGGCCGCTTTTACATGGAAGTACCATTATATATCTATATTATCTGAAGAAATCTTTTAAAAACGAAACAATTAGAAAAGGTATAGACATCAGAACAATTAGTTGAAATGTTCTCCCCAAAGATTTTTCGCAAATTTGCATCAAACGTAGCATTTCGAATTATGCTTCATACGTATTTAAATGGATTGAAATCTACAAGTTGGAACACACTCTTATTAAAACGGCGCCAAGTCGCCAAAGAAAGATGGATGCTAAACAAAAGTTGTATCTGTCACAGTTGAAAGTTAATCGTTTCAAGCTTAATCTTTTTTCGAACCCATTGAGTTTGGGGTTTGTCATTGCACTATCTCCCATTTTCAATGTAGAATTTCAACAGAACTACTAGCTTTCCTCAGCTCATTGAATATATAAGAAATCTGTTTCTTTTAATTATTCTAAGGAGGCAGGAGAAATTGTGCTCGCGATGGCATCTGAAGTGGGCACCTGGCATTTTTTTAAATTAAAAAACATCAGCGGCTTTGGTTCCAGCAAAGCGGGATCCTAGTAGCTTCGCTAACTTAGTGAATAAACGGAATCAGCTTCTTTTAATTACTCCAATGAATCAGCAAATCATTTGCCTTTCTTGAAAAGAAGTAATAGTAAAAAATTAAGACTTACTCAGTTCTAATATTTACAACTGGGAGGAAACGCACTTATTGTAAGAAAAATAAAAATGAACAATGCGGCGCATCAAAGAAACCGGCGCGCAGATGAAGACAGCATTCGAAATGATGAATTCCAAAATATGACCAAACAACTTCAAAAAATCCATGCAAACCATTTTAATTATAAGGCAAAGAAAAAATTTCAATTATATGATCGGATAAATATATAATCACTAAATAAACCCAAGTTAAATTTGTGATTTTTTTACTCATTGAAATCTTCCTAATTAAATATATTTTATAATTTAATTAAATATTTAATTAATATTTTTAAGTTTTATTAAAATCCAAGTAGTATGAAAAACAACTCAAAAACGCGAAACGCTTCCCATGACGCAAGCGATCTAGAAGATGGGTTGCCAATGGAACTAATCCAATTGATTCCTCAGGTAACCATATTGGCGACGAAATCGCATGTGGTCCAACTTCTAGATACGAACCATTAAATGAATGGAAATCTAATTTGAACTTACTTTTTTCACTGTACGTGCCCAAAGTTAAATACAGCTGTAGGTAAACCTGGAATTTAAGGTGCTTACTATTTTCTCGCGAATTTTCTTTGGCGCAATTTTATTTTCCGACGGCAAACACTGTTTAGGATGCGCAGTGAGTTTTTTTATAGGTCTCCTGCGCATTCGATGAATACGGCATCTCAAAACGACAGATTGAGCACGCAATGCCTTTGGCATTGCAAATGTGTACCGGGCAATTTTTTTTAACTTAAAAAAACATGAGCGGCTTCGCTTTCAGCAAAGCGGGCCCCTCGTTCTTCGCTTCTTAATTGAGAAACGAAACACAGGGAAAATGTAGCAAGGGAACCATTGTTTGCAGGGAAAACATTCCTTGTTCGATATTTGGAAGCCATAATCAGCAACACAGAGAAAGAGAATCAGGAAATTCGACGAACGAAAATCTTTAGAAGAGAAGCGAACGGTTATTGAAACAAATCGTTTTTGTAAATGAACAAGAATTACAAACGAAGTATTATTCAAATTCGTACGCCGACCAATTAAATCGAAGAGAGCAGACAGAGGACCAATGGAAATGAAGCGAAATTAACAGCATGCGCCGTAGAACGGTAAACAAATCACTGTCGGCGCATGCGCAAACGATGCCGAAATAATTTTCAGCTCGTATCCGAAACAAATGTTCTGGCACTCTTTCTCTTGGCGACACACAATTGGCGAGCTTAAGGGAAAAGGAGTACGCACCCTAAACTCCAGGTTAGCCCAGGTCTATTCGTGTGGTTTTATAATCACAATTTTAATTTTATTCATGTTGTTTATTTTTTAGTTATTGCGTCCGTATATATGCAGAAAAAGCAGGCAGGCTAGTCCTTCACGTATATAGTTAAAAATTAGACACATATGCATAATTTATGAGTAAAAATCTCATAGAATTCATGCATCTAATTTAACGGATTTTTGAGAAATTTTCGTACAAGAATAAACAAATAGACAGTCAAGCCGTCTAAATTATTTAGTCTAAAATTAATTAGTATATCGTCTCTTGAAGAGAAATTCCACAAATCTCAAGTTTTTGAAATTTCAAAGAGGAAGAAAAACTCAGTTTTTCGCAACCGATAACGAATATTTCTGAATTATCTGGCAGGTATATGCTGTCTCATATTTACATCAGATGTTAAAATATTCAGAAATATCCGTTATTGGTTGCGTAAAAATGAGTATCATCTTCCTCTTTGAAATTTCAAAAAATTGAGATATGTGGTGTTGCTTGTTAAGTGACGATATTCAATTCTAGTAATAAAACATATGCCAAATTTAAGTGACATCATGTCGAAGTGTCTACTACTAATTAAGTGTCGAATTATCTTGTTCAGATATATAGGGGAGGAAAGACGGACATAATTCTCATAGATCAGGTATATAATCCAGTATAAAATAATTTTAACAACAATTGCTTTACATCTTGAAGTCCGATATAAAAAGTAATTGTTTATAAATTTGAAAAAAAAGTATTTTTCTTAAAAGAACACGATATATCTTTATACATATTCTAAGAAAACTTATGCATTTAAAGTTTTCCATGTAATTTAAGAGGATATTTAAATATATTTAATTACTTTTACGGATAAGTCTTCTTTATACCGGAGTAGAAAGTTTTGAAACTCAATGCTTTGAAAGAAAAAATAGATACTCTAACTTAACCACAAGTTTGAATTGAATAAATATTTTATAACTAATTCATGTTTTCATTCTATAGAAAAAAAATTATATTAAACACGATGTGCAGTCGTCCAATGTTGCTAGGATATCGGCAGGTGAAAACTGATAAGAAAATTTAATTTTTCAATTTCGGAAAAAAATGCAGATTCTTCTAAAAATTCTCAAATCCGAAATGAATAAATCCATTATTGATTTCATTCTAAGTGAAGATAGAATTCATCCACACAATTTATATTAATCATTCACATGCAGTGATAAAAATGGCTCACTGAAGACATCTAAATTACTTTCCCGCTGTTGAGAACTCAATCTCTTCAAGGTTACCGACATAAATGCCAGCTCAATTTTCCTTTAAATGAAGAGCAAACATTCAAACCGTGTTTTCTCCAAAAAAAGAAAAAAATGAGTTAGTGATTTTTCTTTGAACTCAACATTAAATAGTACAACTGTATACTATTATTTTCAACTGAAACAAGTTTTATCCCATTATAAACCTACTTAGAAAATTGAGGTTTCAATCAAAAAGTATTACCTGCAGAGCTTGTTTACTGTTTCCTGAAAAAATGTATCTGAAGGAGAAAGCATGGTTTGAATGTTTGCTCCTCAAATTTTTTCTACTCGAAAAAAGAAAATGGCTTGTTTAACAGGCGCATATGATTATGCTGGATTAATCTTGCAACTTATTACTTTTAATTGTTAGTTAGATGCTAATAGAATCAGAAACAAGGAAACAAATTTCTACTTTTATTCAGCGCTAAAGCATTATAGTGTAATTTAACCCTCTAAGATTTTAATAGAAGGTAAAAGTAAAGCTTACTGTGCACAGCCGTTTCTCCCCACTTAGGATCGCCAACTTTCTGTCGCCAAGTGCAAGATGGCTTGGCGATGTGAGAACATTTATTTTAAGTGCGCAGTGAACATTTTATTGTTGTCTTCTGGACGCAATGCTTGAGGCATCTGAAGTGGGTTCCGGGCAAATTTTTTAACCAAAAAAAAATCAGCGGCTTCGTTTTCAGCAAAACGGGAAAATAGTAGCTTCGCTTTTTCATTGAATATTAGGAAACTAGGGTTTTTTTCTCAATTCCAAAAACGAGAATTTCTGCACGCAGTGCCTGCGGCAGTGTAAGAGTGTTCCGGGCAATTTTTTTAAATTAAAAAAATGGCTTCTGTTTGAGTAAAGCAAGAATATAGTCGCTTCGCTTTTTCATTGAATGTTAGGAATCTAGGTTTTTTTTAAAAAAAAATTCCAAAAACGAGAATTTCAATTCCAAACGAAGTTTCAGTCGAATTCGAAGAAATCTACCAATGAATTCGTAGATAGCACTTACCCGACCAATAAAATCGCAAAGCAGAAGAGCGAAATAAATATCTAACGATTCCTGATCGAACAAGACACGAATGGGAACATTCCTGCGCAACTAAAACGAATGTTCTGAGGTCGACAATTCGTCCTCTGCTTGGTGGCAAGGAATTGGCGAGTTAAAGCAGATAAAAAGGGCTGTATGCCATGAATTTTACTTTAACCTAATAAGATTCATTTATATAAATTATATATAGCGTTATATCAATTATAACGCGAAACAGTAGGTAATGTTAATATAGCAATCGTTATAATTTTTACTTACAATTTTAATAATAAATTCACTAAATAACTAATATTAATACACAGGATACAACGCTTAGAGTGCATTAATTGTTCAGTAAAAGACCAAATATTTTAATTCGTATATAGTGTGTTCAAGGCACTTTTAGAAGCGAGAAATTTTGCATTGATTTTTTGATTAAATACATTTTACAGTAGTCAAATATTTATTTAAATTAAGCTGAATTAAAGGTTTAAAAAAGTAACTCATTTGCTATCACTGTGGACACAAGGTTTAGACACATTTAATTAAAGAGCAACATTCTGCGATAAAAACAAAAGTTTGCAATTTTTAATTTTGAGTTCGAATGAAACGAAATTGGAATAATATGATATATTTAATCATATTGTTAATGGACCCGAGGATAAAATTGAATTATATCGAATTCGAATTGTAAATGTTTGAAATAATCTTGTTCCATTCTGCATATCGTTTCAATGCAACACCCACACCAAAGCTTTTAAAAGGAGACTTGGGGGTCTATTCTGGTACCCTCGGTTGGGTTGGGCTCCGCACTTTAACAACGGAACCCAGCCCAACAGGGGATGTCAGAATAGACCCCTTGTATTAATAAAATATGAGAAAACTATCACTTCTTTAAATCTGCTCTTGAAATTCTTAGAAATACTTTTGGAGTCGCATGAAAACAAGTAAGGTCGCCATTTTATCGAAATATGCACTGCTTTCAAACACATTTTATTCTACCATTTTACTTCAGAACTTTCTGTTTATTGTTCTAAAGACATACACAGATTCAAATTTTTACTGTTCAGCCGAGACATATTATATCAAATTGTTTAATTCATATTAGAGTTTATTGTTCACTAAACAATTCTACTGCTGTATAAAAACTGCTGTTTCAAGTGCATTCAATGAAATTATTCATCTGACTGATATTATTGTAAATTATTTATACGATCCTAACTATGGATAAAGCAATTTCTATCTTTAATTCGTGATTAACCCCAAGATAGGCGGAAAAATCTTCACCAAAGGCGATGTTTTAAAAATTTGATACCAATTAAAATCTATCAAAAGAAACCTTACTGAGTATGCCACATCCATAGCATGATTAGGAATCAACAATTACTACATTTTCAATAAAATGCTGAAGGAAAATACAATGTTTTAATAAAGAAACGTACTTACCAAAATTAAGACTTGCCAAACTGTTTCGTGGCATGTTAAACGCATCGAAAGCATGTAATGTTTTGTAGCTACGGGCTTTATATCTCTACTTCCAGCAATGTTCAATCTTGAGATCCAGCTCAAATAAGTTGGACATGATAACAGGTAATTGTGGAAAGTGATAACTTTTTCTTTTTATCTTGTATCAATTGCCTAGAGCGAGCGCAGTTGCTTCTTGTACGAAGTTCAGTCAAAAAGTTAGTTGCACTGCTTGAGAAAACAAAATATGATCGAGAACGGGTCATGTGCTCTGAAGTTCCATACAAACGCTATTTTCCGTCGTAATCACCTCCTATATTTAAAAATTTGTCCAGGCTTGGCATCTGCGGTGATTTCTTGTTTGATGCGTGATTTGTGGCACAACATCCATGTTAGTCTATACTGTACCAGACATGGCTTCTGCGGTGATTTTTGTTTGTTGCGGGGTTTTATGGCACAGCATCCATATTAGGCTATACTGTACCAGACATGATTTCTGCGGTGAACTCCCGTCCAAAGTGCAATAACCGCTGTTACGTTCATCGCAAGCTCTACGGAATTCAAGATATTCGACAATAAACTTACGTGCACTACCATGTGAAATATCCAGTTTATTTGTGATTTCATTACTGTTAGCCACATTTTTGCAAGAATGCGTCCATTAACGCCTTCAACAATCTCAGCATTTGTCGAAGTTGATGCTATTCCTTCACCGGTGAAAATCGTCAATATCAGGAAGTCTGTCCTCGAACATCTTGCATCCCTTTAAAACAGATTTAAGCGATATTGCATTTTCACCATAAGCTTCATACAATTACCGACAAATTTAAGTGCAGTTACACGTTTTCGCCTATAAGAAACGAATTTCCAATTTGAACGCTGACTGCGTCTGCCAAGGCATATTCGAGACTGATTAGTAAGCAAACTAAAACCGCCGCATCCAAGCCCCTAGCATAAAAACCAATCCCACTACAGGCGTCTATGGGAGTGTCTTTTACCACGCCAAGTCGATCATTGTTCCCGCTAGGGTTTCCGTGTTTACTTTGATTGGCGCGAAACTGAGTTTTTGATTCATCGTGTTTTTAAAACCATCCATCTTTATTCACAATTAACATATTAATAATAACAAATTATTTTCAACTTTAATTCTTGATCATATTAAGCTCATTGGTAAGTATTTAGGTATTTGAATATTTTTCTAACTTATGCGTATTCGATTATTTACTTTAGCAAAGAATTATACACTATATACTTATTTCATGTTTAGTTTTAAAAATGCATTCATATTCAATGACACTCAAGAAGGAATTAATTCTACTTTAAGTCACACACACAGAAAAAAAAACTACAAAGTAAAAATATTTACATCCTTATAACAGATAGCATCTCTCGGTCGTCGAAATAGAACAACTTTACAAAGCATTTCTCGCCAAAAAAAGGGAAATATCGCCAAATATTAGCATCGAAAACACTCCCCATAGGCGCCTATAGTGGGATTGGTTTTTATGCAAGCCGCTACGTCATGAAATGTTGACAAATATCTGCAGTGTTGCCACAAAGTTTAGACAAGATATTCTTTGACCAAGACTTTTTATGAAGGAGTATACCTACAAATTTACTGGAAATTGTATACAACTTAAATAGAAATATAACTTAAAATTAAATTTCAAAATTTCAACGCTGATTTCACAAGAGTTCTGTACAGAATTGAAACTAAAGAGAAAGCGAGAAATGAAATTTTTAGTGATCATAATTTTCCGCGATGTTTCTGCATGTAAAGTGCAAGATAAAAATGAATGGCGTATGGACGAGGTTTCTGCTTTGTCTGTTTGCCTTAAATGCCTGTACTACGTATTTCCGGTGCAATGCTAAGTCAATGGGTCTTCAAAGCGGAAGTCCAACATACAGGGGTCTATTCTGATACCCCCGGTTGGGTTGGGTTCCGTTGTTAACGTGCGGAATCCAACCCAACCGAACCCAAGAATAGACTCCATAATCAGAGAAGTCAAGGTTTTTAATTTTAGTAAACAAACCAGAAAACTGCTCCGAAGAGAAAGAGGTGGTTCGTAAGCACTTTCTAGGACGTTCCTCAGACATTTGAGAAACCTCTCTTTAAATTTCCGCTATTTTTACTATTTCTCTTTCGTATTTATCTTCTATTTTCGCATTGGACTTTATTTATGCCGCACTGTCGCGCCATGTCATCTTCCCTCCCAGCAGATGTACCAGTTGTTGTGGTGCGGAAGTTTGGAAAAGGGGTGACAGCTCAAGTGTCGTCCTCGTTATCTTACCACTGTTCAAAATTACGAGGTCAGTCTTGAAATAGCCATCGTGTTTCTTCAAAATGGAATGTTGATGTAATGAAATTAAACCTACAAGATATGGAATGTGTTCCAAAGTTAAAAACGCGCAGCTAATGGATTGAAATATTAACTGGTCAGTTAAATTTATGAATGATTAATGAATTTAGTCAGTTAATTATATGATTATTATTTATGTTATTATGAATTTATTTTTGCGAACACAAAAATGATTTCTTGGACAAAAGCTGTAGATAAAATAATAGTCAAAAACACTGGATATATCAGCTAAATATTGATAAAACCTGAAAAACTTTAATACTTTCTATCAGTAATGCAGAAGCGTATCCAGTCTCTGATTTGGCTGAAGCATTTGAATAAACATTTGTGTAAGAAAAACAATGGAGCAGTGCATTTCAGAACTTCAACACCATTGTAGTAATAGAGGTCGAAATTTGCAACTGCTGATGAGAAGTATAATTTGTCCATAAATCTTGATATGGGAACTGAACTATGTATTTGAAAGCATCATTTTATATCAAACTAATTAATTAAAATTATTTGCAAATCAAATTTAATTCAATAATCCAGGAAGTAATGGAGATAAGAGAATACTAGTGAGCATTCATGAGCGATAAATTTAGTGAGATAAAATTTGTAATCAAAATTCATGACCATGACAGAGACAATGTATGCTAATTAATATTCAATTTATTAATTCACTAGAATGTCTATTGTAACCGCTATCTGTATTGATAGACATCGTATGCTTTAACTAGAATTTCTGAGTTATACGTTTAGAAATTTATCAGTAATAGGCATAATAGATGCAATTTAGAAGACGGCAGTTAATTAGGAGTAACCCATTACGATAAAATAGTTTTTCTGGGAAAACGTAATATCTAAAATTAGTGAAGCATGGTAATTAACCCAAACACGGCCATGTATAAAGATTCGGTTGGGAAATATTTCTAAATTAAAAACATATCAGATTTTTTTCATTATGCAAAAATAAGAGTCAGTATTCAAAATTAGTAAATGCAGATAAAATATTTTCATTTGAGAATATTACGAGGGTTGTTTTGGAAATTTTTCATTTTTATAAACTCAATTTAAACAGCTGAAGTAGAAAACGGAAGTCGATAATATCAATATTCAGTAGAAAATAGTTTAAACAGATTTTAACAAGCTTGATTAATTTAGGTTATAGATAGATTAATTTTGAACCGTAGGCGGATGCTTGAGTCCACATCGCCGAGGAATTACAACTATGCTATTGCAATGCAAGTAATTACAGATGTTTGGTATTATGGTGACAAGAAAAAATATTATAAAATATCATAACACATTTAACTTCAGCCACCAAATTTCATAGTGAAAATTTCAAAATTTTAATAGCTAATTCATGCTAAACAGTAGTTACGCAATTCAAAATCAAGCCATCTCTGGCAAACTTAATTTTCGTCTCTGTTTGATTACCTGTAATAAGGAAAATCGCCTGAAAGCAAAATAATCTTTTTCATATTCCTTTCTTTTCTCTATCTTCTATTGTTCTTTTTTCCGTTATTTTTTTCCTTTATTTCTTATCTTACGCTTGAAATATAAATCTGAAAATGTAATGTTTTCGATAGAAATTTGCCCATTGTTTCATATATTTTACCGCCTTTTTCAATAAACTAGGAAGTGCTACTGTTCGGAGTTTAAATTTCAATTCCATATATGACGTACCTTCAATTATTTTGATTTCAATAATTTCGATTTAATTTGACCTAGAATAAAATTTGTTTTTGCATTTCAGTCATTCCACATGAAGAGGACATTACCTGAACTCGAGACCAACCTTATAAAGTTCCCCATCACACCAACCTAAGGATGTTTGGCTCATAACGGCAGATTTGATGTGCACCAAATCCCCAAACATATATTTTATCGCTTTTTCCACTAAACTAGGAAGTTCTACCGTTCAGAGTTTAAATTTCAATTCCATATGTGACGTACGTTCAATTATTTTGATGTGAATAATTTCAATTTCATTTGATCTAGGAAAACATTTGTTTTCGTATTTCAGTCATTCCACCTGAAGAAGTCATTAACTGGACTCGAGTCTAACCTTATAATGTTCCCCGTCACACCAACCTAAGGATGTTTGGTTTATAACGACAGATTCGATGTGCACCAAGTCCCCAAAAATGGCGGATTATTGCTTTGAATGGCAAGGAACTCATTATTGCAAAAATGTGAAACTATTCAGAAATATTTTTAAACGAAATATTTTTAGTTTAGCATCTACCGAAAATTATTATGTATATAATAATAAAACCAATAATATCACTGGATGAGTACTCTGTATCTTTTCCACTGCAGTAAAAATAACATTTATTTTCTCACTGGAACTCATGAAAAGGGAAATCCTTAACAATCTTTTTATGAATTTAGACTTCCCCTTTGAGCTCAAGATATTTTAGAATTTCTCCACGATGCTGCTAGGATATTCTGAATACCTCACAACATCGTAAAGATATTGTATGAATATTGCAGGGCATTTTGTGATAATAGCGTCTTAATTGGTATCGTAAACACCATCTATAAAGCGTCGAGGAACCCATTTTGCGACGGAAAACCTGCGAACGAAATCTGTTTTTCATTAATTATCTTATAACTCACGGACTCCATCCACATAAGAAATGTGATATGTTTGCATTTCCCTCTTTAAATAAGCATAAATTTATATGTTTGCAGAATGTATCGAATAAGGGAATTTAAATTAAGTTAACTAAATGGATATTTTAAGAACAATAAACCTTCAGAATATTTCAGAAGTGTTTTAGTTCGTTTTAAGGAAAGTTTATGCAGTATATATAATGGAATTTTTGGACACCTATATACAGTAGAACCCCGGTAATCCGAAATTCCGGGTAATCTGATCAACTTTTTCTATTTTTTTTTATCTATTTTTACTGAAAAATGAAAGAAAATAACAATTACGAAACAGAAATAAAGCTAATGTTTATTCCTAACTTAAAAGAACTATTTTAATTGGTTTTTAAGAATGAAGACAGCACCTTAATTAGTAGAAACAAACTCAGATATGTTCTTTTTACCCTCAACTTGTTTACCACTGTAGCAAGCCAATCGTCGCGTGCTATTTCCGTACGCCTTCACAGACCACACAGAGTCAATACTCTACTGCATTTGGTATATAAAGAGTATTTTACCGAATTTCCAGAATAATCCGAATTCCCCGGAATCCAAACAGATGTAAGTCCCAATTAGTTCGGATCCCCGGGGTTCTACTGTATATTTTGTGTAAAAATTCTTTAGAGAGAAATGTCATAAAAAATGGTGTAATATGATAAGCATTTTACTTTTCTACAAGAAAAAATATTCATTTAACACTTCAGGAATGGATAAAAATGTTTTCCTTCTTTAAACTAAATGCCTTGATTCAAATTCCTAGTTCATTCTGAAGATAGGTGGAAACCATAGGTTAAAGGTTTTAAGAATTTATGGATATCTTGCATAACCGGATGTCTAAATGATATTATTAACATTTTATAAACACTTTTCTTGTTTAACTTTATTTAAGATCATCGAATAAAATTGGATATTAAAGCTATATATTTGCAAGTCGAAGTATATTTTCTATTTGGAGTAATGTGCATATAATAGCCACAGTACACAAATTCATTTGCGAAATTTAAACAACATTTGCTGCTTTAGAACAAGTTTTATGATCTTTTATTTTTGTATTCTATATATTTTATCAATTTCTTTCCTGTTCGACCTCTTATATTGTATGGAATTGATAAATTTCTGCTCTGAAATTTCTGCACAAACTTTTTTTCCCCATGAACTACTAAATTCTTTTCTTTTCCCTTTCCAGCAATTATTAAAATAAAATCATAAGTCTGAAAATGTAAAGAACTTTATTATGGAAAAAAATAATAAATAATGAAGTCGTAAACAAATCTCAAATTTTCCTATAACTCATCTCTTTGTTAAATAGCTCAAAAAATTCGTATTCGTTTGAGCCAAGAAAAAAGGGCCTATATTTCATTTCAAAGAAAATCAATAACATTGATGGTTTTTTTTTGAATAACCTTCTCCAATATCTCATCTTATGAGAAATCTCTTTCTGACGAAAAGAAGCTTTTTTCATGCCTTCCAAGTTTGCGAGATACAAGAACTAAAAATATGCAATAAATACCCTGAAAGCGAACAGTCTTTCCGGTCCCCACTTCTTTGGCCACTTTTTCCATAAACAGCGGAATGTTTACATAGTAGGAAGTTAAGTAAATTCCTGAGCTCCGATTAATTCCAGAACAGGTAAGTTTTACTGCTGAGACATGCTTCTCTCAACTCTTTCCCAGCGTCTGAGCAGTATCAATAATGGAAGTCAATAAACTTTAACTTTCTCGCAAAAAGCACTTTTAGCTCTCACCTTATAAAAGCATAGCGAGGGAAGTTTTTTTATTCCCTTTTTCTACTTTTTCTTCGTTTCTCCCTGTTGCTGTCTGGATTCTTGAGTTATAGTGAGCGGAAAAGAAAATCGGTGAAAAAAAAGTTATTTGCAGTTTCTCCATTAATGGAAGGGATGTTATGCTCCTGTTCCAATTGTTAATATTCGTAGCATAAAAACAGAGGAACACTTTGTTGATGCCTGCGTCAAGCTTTTACAAATTTTAAAGCGTTTTAACTCAAATGTTTTATGGAACTAAGTAGAAAATGTTAAAGCTGAAAGATATATAGTGAATGGCAACAATTTTCTTTGGGAGAAATGGACGTAAATCCAAAATAGAAACTTCAATATAAATATTTTTATTTTAGTACCTTTATGTTTTGGTTAATGCATGGTGATTTTGCTCTTACTCAAATTTAGAGTAAGGTGTATTTACTAAATAGTTTGTTCTTTATAGACATTTTGAAACTTTTTGTTATCATCGATACTCAGCATACTTGATCCATGTTTATGTATATATTCATTAAATATGCCTAAGCTATATGTTGTCAATAAATACATTTGTAATCATAAAAATTCTGTGGAGGGATGTACAAAGAAATTTCATAATAACAACGTTTTACAGCGATCTATCGTTGAAATTGCATTTGAAAAATTTAAATTGCTTAAATGTAATTTAAATTGAGAGCTTTGAAATTCTAAAATTCAAAATGTTGAATTATATTTTTTCCCTGAAATAACTTGCATGGAATCAATTTTAATACTCTCACAATGTCTAATATTGACATTTGAAGGAAATATGCATTTAGCGTAAAATTAGGGCTATTAAAGAGAAAAACGTATTTCCTTTCACAATGAATAGTCTGTTCAATCACAATGATTTGAATTTACTTCATATTTATGCATATCAATATGTCTTATCAAATTGGATTAAATTTTAAAAACCATACAGTTATTGTGTTCCATGAAACATCTTTAATTCACAATGTTGGTTAGCTACTAAGTGGACTGCTTAGTTATAGGAAATACAATTATTCGTTAGTTTTTTTTAAAGTTTTGTATTATATACTAAGTTATATCTAAGTATCTAATCACTTTAATCAATTTTTTTCTTGCGGAAGTAACAGATTTTTAAGGGAAGGGAAGTCATGCAAGACAAAGAAATTATACTTTCCAAATTTAAAAATCAGTTTCCAAAATTTTACTTAATGAAGGCTATTAAATTAAAAAGATGTTTAAATCATATATACTTAAGACTATCATGCTTTGGATGAAAATAAATACTGTGTATTTAAAAGATATTGGAACAAAAGTCTATCTGTGGGTGTAAGGTGTAAACAGTCCAACACGCAGGATAATGGAGAATGAAGGTTTATTCACAAATATGCAGAAAAACACGTAGCACAGGTATAGGAAACAATAGTTTTTGCACAGATCAGCAATATAAACATACAACAATTCACAGGTAATAACAGTTCAGCACTTTGATATTTAGCAACACAAACAATCAGCAAATAACTGATAACGATACTAACAGCACCTTCGATAGCGCTCAGCTCACCAGCTTCCTGGCTCGCACTGCAGACGAAACTCTAAAGTCGTTCCTAATGGATCAACACTACTCCCTCTGATCCATGAGAGGCCTTATATACTCTCTCCGACAGGCCGTGACGTCACATGGAGTTTTCTCGTATATTCAAGCGTATTCCCTTTCTTAATAAAAATATCGAGAAAAGGGTTGCATTTTCTGGAATCATCTATTTCTGCTCAAAGTCGCCAAAATGGTCGCCAAGTTCAGGGAACCCGGAACAGCTGCTGCCCGTCAATCCATGCTTAATCTTGTAGAACTCTCTTCCCAACCATAAAACTAACATTGCTGGGAAGCGACTCTCCATGTTCGTAACATTATTTATAATTGTGATAAATTCTATGTATACAATGTCAGCTTGCAATAGCGATTATCAATACCAACAACCAAAAATTTCACTTTGAACACTTTATCTTCCGAAATACGATAAATACTAATAATAGTGAGTAATTACTCTATAGAGTAATTACTCACTATGCATCTATCTTCATAATAATTTTATAATATCATGGTTTCACATATAGGGATTTATTCTGTATTAAAGATGAAGCCTTATTACCCACCAAAGGAAGTTTCAAATTGACAAATTAGTCTTGTAGGGAAGTATTGTTTGAGTAGAAGAGATAGATCATGTACTGAAACTTTATCCACAGATAATCTTTGGTTCATCTCGCCGTTGGGATGGTGTGAGGTTGATAATTAGGTTGACATAGTGGCGATGGTTGTAAGGTATTAGATTGCTGAATACTTTTAAACCATCTTTATTCATTTTGTTAACGAAATAGGGTGCGGGAAAAAGGGTGTGTATTAAATTGACTGAAAGTGTCGAGTTATTCTTTTATTTTAAAGATTAAGAAGTATTTATCAGTCGGTCAATCATAATTTGCGCTTGATCATAATATTTTATTTTCAGTATCACTATTATGATGTTCCTAAAGAAAAACTTTAATAAATCAAATAATTTATATTTTATAATACAAACTACACTTTTAAAGATGAGATTAAAATCGAAGTAATTTGATTTTATATTGTCTTCATCTTAATATGCAAGATATCAGTGAGACAAAAAAGAAGTAATACCAATTATATTTTCAACCACATAAGTAAACAATTCAGTTTTTACAACTTATAATGTAAACGGAAGTTACCTAATATATTATTTTTTTGGATTTTTGCGCTCATAATTCTTAAGTATTGAACTAGTGATATTTTCGAAGGATATTTAACTATTTATTTCTCTGTATCTGAACGCAAAATATTTTAAGAAACAGATTTGAAACGACTTTTTGGATAATTGCGCTTATTTCCTTATAAATAAACGAGGTGTAGAGTTCTGTTTTATGTTTCAACAATTTTTAAACCGTTAGCGATAAAATAAATGTCTGGGATGTCGATCGAATTACCTAATTTCCTATACAGTACGATATTAAATCATTAACCCTTTGAGGACGGCCCCATGCTTAAAGATACGATTAGCTGGCATACCAGTATGGCAATCGTTCTGAAAGGGTTAAAGGCAATTTGTGTCAAACTAAAAAAATAGTAAACATATTTAATGATTTCATAATAAAGTAATATCTTCAAATATATCAAAATAATTGTAAATTTCCAAAGGAAAAATGTTTATCTTCATTTGCCGGTAAAATGCATTTTATTTTTGAAAGAAATATCCACTATTATATGATCCAGTGAAAACTTTCAGAACATCAGTTTCATGTTAAATGTTTAGGTATATATTTTTATAATTTAAGTAGATACTTTTTACCCCTTCGGCCCTGGCGTCCTAGTAAGAAGTAGATTTTAAGAATTTCAACTTCAATACCTTGGTTCTACTAATTAATCATTCACTAATAACAAGATGCTTTCATTTCTGCTCAATAGATGGCAGCACAATCATATCAGAGAAAATAATGGAGGCTTCTGACCATCTGCAGTCGAAACACAAGTGCATGTTTGTTGCGTCCTTAAAAACATTATTATATTTAATACTCTGCTTTTTTTTTAAAAAAAATCCAATAATATAAATCATACTATTTCTGCCTAATTCAGTGCTTTTAACTTAAAATAATGAGAAATTGCACTACAAATGATAATTAAACATGTGTTCTACTAATAGGACATCATGCGTTAGATCAAACAATATGAATTTTTATAGTTGTTCTGCTATTAGAACACCAGATGTCTATAGTACAAAACGTATGCTTAGCTTTGCAATCAACGATATTTCCACTAAAAAACATTGTTTTGGATGTATATTTTAGATATTTTACAGCTGATATTCAATAATTAACCGTAAAATTTGATTCAGAGGTGAATGAAATCTTTAAGTTTTACAATAAAAGTATAAGGGGGGAATTGACAAGCGTGACTTCTTAATGTCATTGTAACAAAAGGCTATAAGAAGCAAAATAAATCCCCGTCAGCAAGTCAGAAGGCAAAGGTAGAGATTCCTTTAGTCTGGAGATATAAGGAAAAGAAAATCTCTCCATATATTTTCATAAGGATTAGAGCTGCAAGAATAAAAGAGAGTGGAGGAAACTGACAATGACGAGAGGTTTCCAACAAAGGGTAACATGCATAGGTTCAAAGTTACTTTAAATTAGGGTTGAGGGAGGGAAAATCATTTTTTGTCTCATACCTTCTAAGCAATTGCAGCTATGAAAAAACTTTAAATAAAGAAATTGCCCTTTATGAGAAGGCAATAATTCGTCTAATTTCAATTTTCTTTCTATCTTCAATTGTAAAGTAATTATAAGGAAATGAACATTTGAATCCCCTACTATTTCCACCCCATTTGAATTGGATAGCCAATCTACGAACTCGGTGTCATGATTGGTGAAGATCTACAGAAATTTTCCGGAAGTCATGTCATGAGAACCATAGCATTAGGTAGATTTCCTTTAAGGAATCTACCTAAATAGACCTTCCACATCATTGTTCATTATTTCAATATGGCTATAATAAGTTCTTGGCCATGGTGCAAAAGACATGCAAAATGTACTGGATTTCCTTAGGAAAATTATACAGATTTACTAATCTTCACATTTCGAATAGCAGAAGATTTCTCATTTTCAATTCTGTCAGCAGCCCTTACTAAACCAGGACGTCCATCAGGTAATAGCCCTGCTGTATAACCTCCAAAGAAAAAGTTGACCTTGCAATGATATGAGATTGAAAAAGTTGAAACCAACAAAGATGCAAATTGGAAGGTTGTACACTCAAAACTACATCTTTTGTGAGAAATGTGAAGCATATTTATGTTTTCATGCTCAAACAAATTGTTTCAAATCATTTCATACAAAACTGAACTTAAAAAATTTTTTTTCTATTTACTTAATTGAAGCCTGGTGTCCTATCATTAGAATATTTTTTTAATTAGTCTGGTAATTGACAAGAATTTATGGTATTTCAATTTTAAGTTATTTATCTATAATATAGCATATTTAACCACTCACTGATTTTTTATCTGTTCTGTGCATAATTCAGAGCCGAAGGGGGTTAAAAGCATATTTGTGGAATCATCATCTGTATTATAGGACAAGTTTAATTAAGTTTTATTTGAAAATTTCGAAATTATTTAGGTTATACAAAAACGAATTTCTTTCTCGAAATTTGCTCAATAAAATGAATTAATTATTACAGTGATAAGATGGCATGTGGATAAAATAAGTAAATTAAGTTTATTAAAATGATTGAAAAATTCCAGAAAAAACTGTTTGTGTGTCATTTTGTTTTAAAAATACACTTACAAATAGGAAAAGAAATATTAAATATGAAGCAAAAACAAAAGGTTTATGCAGTTTTGACTGTTTTTCAACCGGCTGGAACGTAGAAAGTCGCTCTCCGATGACTATTCTAAAACCGATTCCGTCGCAGAAAGTCGTTCTTCGATTATTGCTCTTAAACTGGCTCCGGCGTAGAAAATTGCTCTCTGTTTATTACCCGATAACCATCTCCGAAACATTTGCGTTCACCATTTAGCTACAGAGAGGCCGTTTTCAAAGCATTCATCTGAAATATTTTTGCCGTTCAAAGGGTTAATCCCACAGAGACGCACGCACACACAAACACATATCAGAACTGCATGTCCGTATCTATTCTGAGCTTTTTACAGAGCTGCAAAACTGAGATATGACATTCTTATAATTATTATATGTAGAACATAGTTTAATCACCGTCTTATTTTTTGTTAATATACAGTGCTGAAAAATTGTAATGTATTTCTAACTACCAGATATTTCACTTCAAATAACAATTAATGAAATAATAAAAACTTATCGTTAAAATTTATAAACAGAAATTATAACGTTTCCTGTTTGAAAGTTAAGATTTCACCTTTCAAACCATGCAGATCATATAAGTAACATGAAAAGCAATTACGAATCATTAAATTCACTAATCCAATAAGGAAGCGTGAAAGGAAGAATATAACAGTTCGGCAACCTCTGCTTTAATGCGTTATAATCCAATATCCAATGCCAAGTTGAGTAACCCATTGCATCAATGCTTTTCCTTTTAAATGAATTATTTTTGTCAACAACTTGTTTACCATGCACAGACATTAATCGTAAATTGACCATTGAACATACTGAAACATCACCTCACGCATTGAAGCTGGCGTTGCATCATGTGCTGATGAGACACTTAAGGCAAGATTGATTATGATATCGACCGAATTGTATGATAATATCGTGTAAGTGTGGGGTTATATATTATCTGAAACGTATTTTCGCCCAAGTAATTGCTTCATTATTCCTGATAGCATGTCTCACCCTAAACCGTCAACAAACGAGGAGGAACATGACTAGATTTGAAACTCCGACTTTGTCACGTCCTAAATTCATCACTTTTGACACATTTCTGGAGGCTGCATTCTAAATTATTGTATGAGCGTTATGTGAGTGGATCCTTCACGAATGAAGACGTTAACATTATTATAACACCACATGAAACCGTATTTATAATTATATACATCATTATTATAACTTCACATTAAGCAGAAATGTTTCAAATTTTATCTCTCTCACTTATGGTGCAAAAACATTTCTGCGTAGTGCACTTAGTTTTCTTAAAAGCAACTGTAAGTTTTAAATAATTTACAATGCTTTTCGTTTTCTGAGTATAAATAAACAGTATATACCTGCATAATAAAACATCCCGAAGAAAATTCGTAAGGCATGAAATAAAATGTTGATAATGTAAACAATGTACAATTACCATTTAAGAAAAAATTTAGTGCACTGGTTTTCTCAGTCTTAGCCCATTCTCTATAAAATATTAAGGTTATAGAAGTTTATTTCAAAATATTCATGGTGAAATTTTCTTGCGAGCTATTTCTCCCTGTTACCCTAAAATCCCTGTTTTTATTATTATTTTTTCAAAATCCGTTTTTTCTAATTTTGAACTTCTCCAAGCATTATAACGAAGCTATAAAGGATTGTGTGAAAACATGAAGGCCAGCAAATACTCTTAAGATCTGGAAAGAGAAAATACATTTTCATGCTTATCATAAATTTGGAATGCTAATAAAAATATATCTCTTAGCATTTTATTTTAAAATAAGACAACTGCGGAAAACACTACCATTGTTCATGAATAAAATGTAAGTCTAACCCAATTTATTTCAAGTACTAACATATATCCTTGATATGGATTTTATTCAGAACATCTGAGATGATCTAGCAAGATGAGTAAATCAAATGGGAGCTTCAAAACAATCAACTAGAAAAAGAAGAATAGAGTTAAAAAATAAATTTAACTTAAGCTTTAAACAGAAAAAAAACAAAATAACAAAATTTAAACAGTAGAATTTAGACAAAAAATTTAAACAAAATTTATGCAATGTTTGAGTAGCGCGCAATTGCAGCTGCATACAAAAAACAATGGAAATTAAAGCCATTCAAAGAAAGTTAAAAACTAAGATAAACTCTGAGAGAATCGAATTAAACAAACAAGGTATCCATTCTAGTCCATTTTATCAAGGGCTAAGGACTTTATATGAAATGGATTCAAAATATTTGTGAATTTTTTCTGTCAGAACCTTGCATTACGCCAAATATAGCTTCTCTTAGGCCGAAATTTCCCAACAATAGACAAATAGACCAGTACCATCCAAAAAGTATTATTTTAAAAGAAAAAGGAAACCCAAACACAAACATAAGAACGCTAATAAGAATGATTTAAAATATCATTAGCCTTTGGGCTGAAAAATCGCCTTCATAAAAATAAACTTAGCCCAAGCTTAGAATACAGAAAAAAAAATGCTCTCATGTTATCACAAACCCACTCGAACTTTCCTTCAAAATAAGTAATCATTCTTTTCTTAAAGAAACATTAGTATCATGGCGCCATCTATATTCGAAAAGTCAAAACAGAAGGAGGAAAAACAGGAATGTTAGAGAATGAAACTATTTAGACATATTAATCAAATGGGATATTTCTTTCCACCGCTGCAAAACTGCGATCTCGATTCCTGTTCATGGGCGCACAATCAGCGTTGGATCAAGTCATAAATTAGAAATTACCATAAATTCTAGACTATTGGATATCATTAAGAGCTACGTTCATTCAACATGATATTAGATATAGTTAGTTTTTTTAAATTAATAAAATGACCAGGTACTTTTTGTTACCCTTTTCATCAGTCTTTCATCTTTCTATAAAGTAATAGAATACTATATTTATGTTGTGCACTATGTTAAATTCCGACTCTGGCTAGAAAAAGATCTCAAAAATTCAATGTCTTTCTTTTTCAGTTTAACGTATACCTTTCTTGAAACTGATTAGCGTATGGAAGTCGGCGAGCAGGAGAGAGAGGGGTACAGATATTATCGAAAAAGGATCCCTCTCTCTATGGATATATTGTATAAAAGCATTATTTGGGGTCGAAATTCATCGTGGGTGGCGACTTCTCGAGCATTCGGCCGATTTAGTCGATGTTCATGCCGCTCTCTTTTTTACTTTCTCGTATACGAAGTATACAAAGAGAAAGTATTGCAATTGTCAAAAAATTCGAACTCAAGATTTTGACGTATCTCCACGTTTCAGACGTCCCTTAGTCCGAAAAACTCAATTTTAGAATCATGTCTGTCTGTGAACACGATAACTCGGAAACTATTAGAGCTACAGGGATGAAATTTGGTATGTGGTCTTTAAACATAATTTGTAGGTTTCTATCAAATTTTGAACACAACCCGTCAACGGGAAGTCTGTCTGCATGTCCGCGGTCATGTGAACGCTATAACTAAAAAACTTGAATAGCTAGATGGATAAAATTTGGTACACAGTTTTATCGTCATGAATGTAGGTCCGTACAAAATTTTCGGCCAAACAGCCAAAAAGAGGAGTTCAAATTGCATATTCAATTTCTTTTAATCCGATTCTCATGCGCATGCTTACTGGTAGAAATCTGTTATTGTTGCAAATTGTATTTACAACAATAAATAATGATTTCAAACATGAATTGTAACAATTTTTTTATTGTTGCAAATGAAATTCAAACCGATCTCATTATTTCAGCAAATCTTTTATTTACTCGTTTTTGCAATTGTTACGGTTGTGATAGTATAAATTGTTTTCTTGGGAATTCAATTCCAAAGCAGAATTTTCGCTTTAGTATTCATTGCATTGCCTATTTTATCGCGCCTGCTTCAAAGTAATGCTTTTTTGAAACGTGGCAACAGATATTTGATTTCAGGTTTGTTTGTTTGTTTCACTTTCTCGTATACGAAGTACACAAAGAAAAATTATTGTAATGGTAAAAAAATTCGACCTCGATATTTAGACGAATCTCCACGTTTTAGACCTTCCTGAATCCGAAAAACACAATTTTGGAATTATATCT
>BGPR01001259.1:55666-84582 GCA_013235015.1 Araneus ventricosus | reverse complement strand
AAGAGATACTCCTGCCTACAATCTACCTTTCAAAACCACAAAGAGATTTTCCTGCCTAGAATCAACCTTTCAAAACCACAAAGAGATACCCCTGCCTTGCCTACATTCCACCTTACAAAACCACAAAAAGATACCCCTGCCCTGCCTTAGCACCCAGGTTGATCTGAATAATCCAGCTGAATTTAATCGCAATTCGGACACAGCAGCCAAGGTATTAAAGCCCCCATTACGGACAGCACATGCGACGACCCCTCAGACGGATTTATGAACTATCATCGGAAAGGAAGTAACTTGATCCATTACCAATTTGGAACTCACCTCTAAAGGAAGACCTCACTTACTTATACAGCAGCTTCTCATGCCCAAATTTAATGTTCTCTCAGGTGGGATTACTCCCTTTCAAAAGCCTTCTATAATTTGAGACAAAAGTTCTAGATAAATATTAACCAGTTAATCGTCGTGCCCGTTTTTCATACGGGCAGCCCATTCGAACAAACTTTGTCGCTCCCATATCTCACACAGGCTACGCTTTTGCCATAAAAAGCCAAAACAATTCCAATTTTTTTTATCGCTATAATATCGCCCCGTATAATTTGTATTTGCACAGCTGCTTCGCAGATGACAGTAGAATGCCTGTAATTTGATTATACAACAATAATATGCAGATATAGAATATTTTTACGTTGGAACATGTTCTGGAAGGTGCGAAGAATGCCAACTACAAAGTAAGACAAGGTAAGTTAATGAAAAATTTTTTTATCTTTAAAATCTATTAAATGTAAAGAAGAATATAGTGTTTTTTATATTAATTGATTTAGAATTTTATTAACATCCATTGTAGCACTACATATTGCACAATATTGTTCAGTATTTTATAGTAATATATGATATTGTACGATATTGTTCGATATCGAACAATATCGTACAATATATTTGTGCTACTAGGGATTAAAAAGCATCAATAAAAAATTCGATGGTTTTCAAACAAATTTTGTGAAAATTGTACGATGAGTAAAGAGTTCAACTCATAGGTTTGTAGCTACCGCTTTATAATATAATTTTTGATAGCAAACCATAATTATAAAGTTTAAAAATTCTATTTCATATCCAAGTTAACTAAACTTTGGAGACCACAGTGGAAGGAAGGTAAAAACGTGACTATCCCTTTGCGTCCTGAGTATTATTATTTCATAAATCCTACGATATTCTAGAAACAACTTAATAATATTCGTCAGGTAATAAGCAGCGCATTGCATTTTAACTGTTTCAAAAGCTACTCGTAAATTGATTGTTGTTTCATTTTTAAAATTCTCCGTTTGCACAAATTGGTCTGCTAGCTTTAATTAATGTAAAACTCACGATTAAAATCAAGCTCTCGTTAATTACTCGCAAGGGACAGCGACGGATTCTGTTATTTTCCTTCGGCACTTGGATAAAAAATGTTAAAGATAAGAAAATAGAATTACTATACTTGATTGAATGCGCTTAATTCGTGAATTAGAATTCTAATCAATGACCTCAATATACCAGTTGCATACATAATGCGTCCCAAGCCAATACGTAACCTTCGTTGCAGTTTGGGTGTAATTTGAATGTTCTACAAGAACTAAGATGGGGTGGTGAAATTTTCCTTATAAAATTACATGTTTGAGCACTATGAAAATATAAAATGGCCCAACGTCTTTCTATTCTCCGGGATTAAATTTTATTTCGAGCTGCTACTAAGGCAATTTCTTAACTAACATAAGATTGAAAAGAAGTTTACGTATTTATTTATGTCTAGCAAATATGTTAAACCGGTAGATTGTTTCCTGGACTTAGGACTGGTACAAATATGGTTGCAGTAACTTTAGGATTTCAATCTATTCTTGGACTAAACTGGCTCTCGACTAATCATCCTATGGATAGTTGCACTCTCTTGTCTTATTACATCAGGCTAAGTGATAACTTACTATACAACATTTTTATTGCTCTTATCAGAAAAGGGGGAAGTCCGTTCCTTCTCATCCAAAATCTTCGTTTTGAAAAGTATTCCTGGTATTTATCTGTAAATAGTATAGAAATAAAACAATCATAAGGCTACGAACTGTTAAGAAAATCAGCAACAGCTCAAATATGAAGAAGTACGTAATATTTCGAAACAAACACATAAAAGATAGATAAATCATTCTTTAAAGTTATAATAAAATGAAAATTTTGCATTAGCAGCCACGAATTGTATTTTTATTCCAGAGAATTAAATCAGTAATTTCAAATTAAAGAATAAATTATTTAAGAAAAATAATTTTTTAATAACTACCGCAAATTATCCTTAATTTATTTAATACCTCTCAGTTCATTAAACGGAGAAAGAAAAATATAGGCAATAACATTTTAAAAGAATACAAAAAATTATTGAACTCGATACGCTTCACTGGGTCAAACTTCCCCATCTCCGTGCAAGATTAATTACTAAAGGATGAATCATCTCAAATATCGTTCACAGCTAACAGAGAGTTGCATTGTCCCCCTAAGTAAATGTCAATCTGATGTTCAAACTGAGTTCTAAAAGGAACGCCTTGAAATGTTTCGATGATGAAGTGAAAATCGATTACTTAAGTAACTCATCTTGACATGGTGTATCGATTTTTTGATTTAAGTAATGGAGCATAACTCTCGTCAGGAAATATTGACAGACGGAGACAACCGTTTAAATGAACAGAATTTGTCTCATAAAATGGAGTCGGAAGATGATATTGCAGAGCTCGATCGTTGAAAGTTAGGATGTAAAACGATGAATTCGAATGAGAAAAAAATCTGAAAACATATTATTTTAAATGCATTAATATCACTTTATAGATTGTGAGTTAAGTTTTAATTGTAGAAAATCATACTTCTTATGTTAATAAATGTAAATTCTCATTAGTAGCCTCATTTTCTGAACACAAATATCTTTTGCTAACAGTTTGTTCTAATTAGAAGCTTTATCACCATATCCCTATTAGTACCAGATCATGAATAATATTTCTACAGTATCTTCACGATATCGTAAGGCTTTCAGAATATCGAACAATATCGTGGAGTTATCGTACCATATCTTGTACTGATAGGGCCTGAAGATAATCAACTAAGTTACATTAATAATTAAAGCAAATTTAAAAATAAATTTATACATGCATTACGAAATTTAAACAATGTTAAGTATTCGAATAATAGATGGCACCACATCTTAATTGGTTACATTACGATTTCTTATTTTAAGGCCGGATTATTCTTATACTTTGTCTATTTGTTGAGTTTGGACAATGCAATTATTTACAAGAATGGAGTAAGTTTTCATTTTTCTTCTTTAATGATATTTTTATGAAGGTATTTGTGACGGAAGGCTACTAATTTTTAAATCAATCTTGTTAGCGGTATTATGTTTGTTTTTTCTTTCTGAAAATTCTTTTCTTGTTTGGTATCTTGTTTGCCTTGTGATTTGGGAAATTTTGGGCTATGAAGAGGCTTTGGTTAGACTTTGGTCAAGCCTCTTACAGAAAATATCTCAAATTTATTTTAATCCATTTCAAATTTAGTCAATAGCCCTTGAACAAATGGACTAGAATTGATTCCTTGTCTGTTTAATTCGATTCTATCAGAGTTTACTTCGTGGTTTTTACTTTATTTGAATTATCTTTGTACTGATAAGGATATTTCTGCCTTTAGTCTTAGTTTCTAAACAATTGTACCGTTTTCTAGCGTTTTCTGATAATTATACGCTTTATCATCTTACGCCTATTAGCACAAAATGTTTTACAATACTGCTACAATATCTTCACGATATTGTACAGCTATATCAATAATATACAATATCTTCACGATATTGCATTCATATATTAAGGATATATGATTACATCGTGGAGTACGTACAATATATTTTGTTAATAGAGATATTTCTGAATTATTACGCAATTAATGATTTATGTAGATCTTAGCGTATTTGTTACTGCTCACTAGATCTTGATCGAAGTTAGTTTATGAGAGAAACTGATTGTCTCTTCGATTAAATATGGTTTCTTTCAAAAGCAAATGGCCATTTATTATTCTTAATGCAAATATATTTATAATAACACATATCCTACTCAATTAATATTATATCAGATTATATCCGGAATTTTTCATTTTTCTTTACGAATAAAATTGATAGGATAAGTCGGGGTAATTGAGAGAGAATTTTGTAGATGCTACCATTTTTTCAATATAAAATTATTGCATAAGATGTATAAGATATCTATATTTTTGGTAAGGGTAATATCATGTTCTTCACCGCATAAATGTAATGCTTGTTTTCCAAATTGATTTATTAATAAATAAGCCTCACTTACGGGAAGGTTAACAATTGTCCGGTTGACTATATTTAATTCTATTTCTGATTCAACAGTTATACGAATTTGAATTTCGAGGAATATTTCAGGAATATAGGGTATCGTATGCAAGTGCAGAAAAGTGAAATAAAATGCAGTATATTTTGTTTAGCAAATATTCCCGACAGAAAAATTCTTCAAATATCAACGAAAACTGATAAAATTCCTGAAATTCATTTTCTAGTGAACTTTAATTCTCAATATTTGAGTTTTAATCCGAAAATTAATGTGCTTAGGGCATGTGCAAGAGAATAAACACAGATTATTTACATCTGTTTAATAATTGCATGAAACCCCTATTTTTCTAGAGGTTTTAGAAATACATTTTAATCTAAAACAATTATCCATTTTATTAGAAAGCATTAGATGAGCATAATGTATGAAATCATCAAATATTTGAAAGTTTAAAGTCACAATAAATTATTTATTTATGTATTTGCTTATTCAATTTCTTTTTTAAAATGTTTCCCAAATCATGCCTCTGGCAGAGAATTTTTCCCCAAAAAAGTTTGAAGATGATACAAAATCTAGTCAATAGGAAGGTAAAGATAGGCCAGGAATTCATAATTCTGTTAAAGTAAAAATTAACATGTAGTCACTACTCAAGAAAGAACTTCAGTTTTAGTTGAAGACCTGTTTTAAGGATGAATAGAAATCATTAATCTATCCAGCCTACAATAATGCAATTTATTGGTTCAAAATTAATTACTCTTGGGATATTCATTAGAAACATCTCTTTGGATTCAGGTTCATCTAGATAAACTTATTCTAACAAGGTTCAAGTTATAATGAAACAAAGTGACTAAATTCTGTTTAATAAGTACCACGAACAACATTGAAGCTAATATTCCGTACATTGTTAAATTTGTGGCTTCTCGCATTTGAGCTTCAATTAATATAATTATTAATTCATTAGTATTCATTGATTATTACTGGTGTTTCTAATTGCTTTAAAACACTTTTTCTTCAAAAGAACGAATAACTAAGGTAAAATATTATTTCAAAAGTAAAAATACCAAAGTGTGTGGTAAACAATATGACTCTAACGTTGAACTGTTAAAAAATAATGTACTTGTGAAAGTTCAAACTCCAAAATAGAAATAGAATTCAGAAACTTTTGTAACAGTCCAAGCGCAGTGTGGTGAAACCTTATTTAAACATATCATTGTCTAGGGAGATTGCACATCACCAAATTGTGAAAAACTTACCAATGCTATTTTATAACTCCATAGTGCATTTCAAAGAGTACCACTTCTGGGCCTTATATTGGCTAACTCTCCTAATACGTTAAGAAAATTCGAAAGAGTTGTATTTATTGTTGAAATTGCAGAAGGTTACGGAGTAATAAAATCTTCACAATCTGTACGATAAGAAAAAAATTGCGAATAAAGTCCAATGGATTTAATAGTGGAAAGGTAGGTCACAGCATTCCCTAGAAAGGGGAATTTTAGCGTGCATTATCCCTATTAAAAGGGAAATTCAATCAATCTGGATGGAAACATAGACAAGTGAAGTCTGAAACATGGAAATGGTGAATTTGCCGATTTAAAATGAAATTATTATTTTCTAAATGCTTATGTCATCAATATGTGTTTGTACTCATGATTGTCAAAATAAATAATTAGAAGGAAAATAATTGTTTATTTGAACAAAATAAAAGGAACACAGGAAATCAACTGGACCTTGTGCCTTAACCGTCACAACAGGATTGTTATAAAGGTGTATACCTCTATCTTAACACGTTCAAGCCGGCTTTGAAATTTGCATTATTCAAGTGTGACCAACCGGTAGTACAAGCCGTCGTGAACATGTTAATACAACGGAATTTCCCTGCAATGAAAGATACTTAAGTTTCAGTGGTATTTCCCAATGTTATTAAGGTGGCCTTGTTTTATTTTATGAGACATCACAAAGCTACTTGTGAAGAATCTCGGAAAAAGATTTTGTCACAAAAACTTAGATTTTAGAGCATAATCTAATTTGTATTAAGTTATTTTTACCAGTTAGTTAGCTAGTATCCAAATTAACCAGTTAGTTAGAACTAGCGAAATTACTACCTACGGTGAGAGCTTCGAACACATTATTAACAAAGGAAATGAGATAATTATAGAACATTACTTCATGTTTCATAATATTCTGTTGCTGCACAGAATTCTTATTTCATTGTAAATTTTATTAAAAAATCTGTAACAATATTGAAATATAGCACTTTTTAATAGATTTAACGTTTAACATATTGATGGTGTGTGCATTTCAGGACTTTTGATTAACTTTATATGCCGAGGGTTATTTTAAACCAACAGCAGCCATTTTCTAGTTATTTGTTTAAATTTTTGAGTCGAAATCGCTATCCCTTGTTCTAGCTAAAAGCACCGAGATCAATTTCAGTCGATAGATTATGGCCATTTTACTATCGATAGACTATACTACTGCACCTTTGAATTTCTTCGTCTCTTCGTCCATGTGTTATTTTTCTTTATAAGTAAACAAGTAAACTACCAGTTAAAATATTTGTTTATGAAAAATCTAAACTCATTTATTATATTTTTATACAATCTTAGAACTTTTTTGAGATCTCGTTTTAACTATTTTTTTTTCGTTTATAACAGAGGTAGTAGAGTCAATATGTTTTTCACTTTCTATTTTATTCAGCTAGTATTGTATTCCAATAGCTAGCTAGTATTGTAATATATATTTCAGTAAGAGGGACCAATTTTTCAGATAAAATATTACTTTAAAATTCATCAGGTTAACACATTCAGTCAACTGGATTATGCTATTTCTAAATATTAAAAATCAACATTTATTAATGGTATCTACCGAAGAATTGCTTCCATTCTGCTCATTTTTATGTAGATTGGATTCTTGTGAAATGACAATATTTCGATGAAAAGTAGAGTACTTCCTTGATTTGTTTTCTTTGGTACAAAAGCCATGAAATTGACTGTGTTGCCCCAAACAAAAGTAGAAGTCGGAAAGTGAGATAGAAATGAAAACACTGGTGAAGCGATATATATGAAAAATATTCAACAAAAAAATCATAATTCGAATCAATGAATAAACTTTAATAATTGGATAATGAAATGAAGGATGTTGTAAAACACTGGGCATTAACACATTCAGGAGCACAGTCAATTTATTTTTTTCGTGAAAACAATGTAATAACTGTATAAATCCATTAGGAAGTAATGAAATTCGTGCTGCCATCTGTTGTCTTTATTAGATACTAAAAAAGCATCCTTTGTAATAAAGCGTCAAAAGACTACCGTCTGGAAAAGATAAAGCTCATAATATTGTGGTTGAGACAAAAACCCACGGCCTTTGAAAGGGCGCTTTGTAAATTTAGAAATACTGAGGGTATTTAGGAAGCATTATAGGGGCATAAGCACCGAGAGCACAATGGTGCTGGTTCTGCTCGCAACAATGGGAGGTGGCTAAATCTCGAATTTGAATGGAGTAGAGGCGTTAATTATCTTAATATAAATAAAAGTAATTCTGTCTATGTATGTGGATAAGTGGCTATGTTCCACATCTCCTAAGCCAATGGACTGTTTTCAACCAAATTCTGCACACTTATTATTCAAGATAAGGGGAACGAACTTTTCAAAGTCCAACAGCTAATTAAATACTCAGTTAATTAGAAATTAACCGAAACCGTTCTTCCGCCGTAAATTTGGAGCAAATTATCTCCCAAAAAATAATTTTATACCATCTTAAAATTCAGAATTTTACCTATTCAATCATACAAATTTCATAACTGTGACATTTTTCCCTCATGTTTTATTAATTTTTTAAAGTTTAATAATTGTTAATAATGTGCAGACGATTTTGAAATAACGCAAATTTATAGCTACTCCGTTGCTAGACAACGGTTAGACTTTGAACTAGTTTACCTTTATTTCTGAAATTTTTGATTGTTTTTATAAATTTATTTTATATAAGAAGAGAGTAAGCCGTCAACTTTTAAAAGCCCTAAATACTATTAAAATTTCAGTTAATTTGAAATTAAACAAGATTTGGGCATTTTCTGTGATATTTTTTGAAAATATGTATTATGGCACAAAAATATTTTTATACATATTTAAAGTTTAAGAAATTATCTTTTTATGACACAAGTTTCATTTCCGTTCAATTCGTTGCCCTCATTTAAAAAAAAAATCAAAAATTAAATTGTGTATAAAATTTATAATTTGTAACACTTTTTATATTAGTGAAGAACAAGAATACATAAGAAGAACTGTTGCTATATCAAATTAAAAGAATTCTGGATGAAGACTAATTTCATTATTTTTTATTCATATTTATTTCAACGCTTTTTATTAATTAGAAATTTACTGTGTAATTAATTGTCCCAAAACATCCTTTAAAATCTTTCTTATACTGTACGATTTATGAACAAAATTTGAAGTTCCTATAGAACAATTATTAATAAATTACGGAGAAAATTAGCTATTGGCGGTTTTTAAAAATCATCTGGTTCAATTGATATACTCGTTTTAATTTTAAAACATTTCATAATATAAAAGAAATTCGGGTATTGTAATTTTCTCTACAAAAGTAGATTTTTACATAAACAAAAGACATGAAAGTATTTTAATTCCGAGCAACGCCGGACCTAACATCTAGTATAATATATTAATTGTCAGTTACATGATTTTACACATTAACGACTGTGGTGAATTAAATATACTTTCAAACTGACAGCTACATGAAAGTTGTCTTCATTTACCTTTAAAGAGCGACTACCGATTTTCCAGAAAGTCATCATAAAGACGGAGGGTATTTGGAAAACATTAATATGACGTTTGCACCGGGAGTACAATGGTGCTGCTTCTGCTAGCTCTAAGTGGAAGTGCTTAAATCTCGGAGTTGAAAAGAGTAGGGTCTTTTATAAAATATATTAATTGTCTGTTACATTTTTTTACACGTTAATGCCTGTGATCTATTAACCATTCTTTCAAACTGGCAGCTACATAAAAGTTGTCTTCACTTGCCTTTTAAGAGCGACTCCCGATTTTCCAGAAACCCATCATAAAGACGGAGGGTATTTGGAAAACATTAATATGACGTTCGCACCGGGAGTACAATGGTGCTGCTTCTGCTAGCTCTAAGTGGAAGTGCTTAAATCTCGGAGTTGAAAAGAGTAGGGTCTTCTATATAATATATTAATTGTCTGTTACATTTTTTTACACGTTAATGCCTGTGATCTATTAACCATTCTTTCAAACTGGCAGCTACATAAAAGTTGTCTCCAAGAGTCTTTACAGAGCGACTCCCAATTTCCCAAAATCTCATCAAAGAGTGGGGGGATGACATTAAGATGCATTAAACATGACATCTGTTTTGAACAAATTATAGCCCTCCCTTCTTCCTGAAAATTCCGACAAATACAAAACAACACTTACAGTAGTAATTTAACTAATTCTCCTCTGGAAAACAAGATAATATTTACACAAAGTCATTATCTATTTAACAACAACAGCAATATTATTGAAACTAGAGTGCACCAATTAGCTAAGATTTCACTTAGAACATTCCAAGCAATCTCTTCCATTGTGTAATTCGAGATATGCACTCTATCTTGATTAAGACTCCCCTCTTGATAAGGAATGTCAACAACATGTTAACAGTCTTCAGTGAGCGGAAGGAATTGATCATTGTTCAGTTAAGAGAAGGAATTGGCTTACTATGCCCAACTTCGTCCGATTGGACAGTCTCATCATTTCACTGGAAATGTGACTATGTATGCTTGAAGGGAAATTTCGGAATCCTTATATATATATATATATATATATATCGGATAATATCGGATAATAATAACAGATAAAAAAAATACATTAATATATCACATGCACAATGAATGTACTAAAAGCTGCAATTTCAAAAGAGCTGTGGTAGATAGATACTCTTTCATTTTACGCGCGCGCGATTTATACTCTCTCTCTCTCTGTATATATATATATATATTCGAAAATTTGAATTAATGCGACATATCAGTTCCCAAGGCTGATTAGCATTTGATTGTTCGAATTCCAATTTCTGGGATGTCTTTTGCATAGTAATAATAATCTGACTAGTATTAATACATTAGTTTTTAATCTACCTTTTTGTATTTCATTGCATGATTATTAATAAAGTAACATTATTTTATTTTTAATTTTAATTATTAGTTTAATAATATATATATATATCGAAATTCTGTACCGCATGATATTCGTTTTCAAACAGAAACGTTAAAACAACAAATCTTTGCTTTATTTTAAATGATATTATTCCTCTACTTTGAATATTCGTCATAATGCTAATGCCAATACACTTATCCTCTTAAACAACAAAGTTTGAAAAAATTATTTGCTGCGTTTCGAATGATATTATGAATCTGACATTTTTATTCGTTTGAATGCTAATGCTAGTGTACTTTTCCTCAATCTGAATGTTGCAAAGGAAGTTGGGAAAATCTGGGATATTTAACTGCATAATACTTTAAGTTTGGCTACAGGAAACGCTTAGAATTAGATTTAGGAGTGAGATGTGAAAGGGCGTGATTAATTTTGAAGTTGACTTCAGACTAAATATTTGATTTGAAACTGTACGAAATTAGAGTGCTACGAGGGGGAGAATGATAACATAATAGTAAACTTTTAGGTCACTGAATGCAGCGTATTAAATCCAGGATGCATTAAAATTTGTATAAATTAGACTTTAGCATCTTAAATGTGTACGTTCCGTCTTGCAATTGGGTTTAATTGCTGCAGCATATATTTCCAATAGTTCTGGTATACGTTTATATCATTCCACGAGAAATCCCATTCTGAATATTAAGTGTTTGATATTCATTGACAAACCACGAGTATGATTAATGTATGACTTGCTGTAAACTGTTATATGCAGAAGGGACGTTTGTTCTCTCTGCTTGTTCGAAATAATTCATCGGCATAAGTGACAGATTCATCTTTACATGGTTTCCATCATCTTACAAAAGAAATATCCTTTAGGTTTAGGAATTTAAAAATTTAAGTCAGACAAGCAAAGGAACCGAGGAGAAAACGATAAATATTGATGATTCTCGGATTCCTTGTATGTATGCCTTGCTGTAAACTGTTATATGCAGAAGGGATGTTTGTTCTCTCTGCTTGATCTAAATAATTCATCGGCAGAAGTGACAGATTCATCTTTACATGGTTTCCGCCATCTTACAAAAGAAATATCCTTTAGGTTTAGGAATTTAAAAAATTAAGTCAGGCAAGCAAAGGAACCGAGTAGAAAACGATAAATATTGATGATTCTCGGATTCCAAAACCTTCCGTGCTTTTGCACATGTGCCAGGCGAAGTTGATTTCACCAAAATAGGGGTGAAATGAGAAATGTAGGAATACATATTTGCATTTTAATTAACGTGACCTGAACAAAAAGTCCGGAAATGAGCCCATCTTACTCTTTGCCTGTCACCCCTTTCCGGAGAAATATCGACAAAAAGTGCTTGTCTTGGCATTTTGAATTGATTAGCTCGATTTCACTGGTAAGTAACAAAACAATTTCGAACCTATGACCAGAAGCATTGGAGCAGCGTAATGTTTCAGACTTGGTTATTTATTTTCGTCAGGCTTGATTGTATTTGCAATTCTGCAATAGAAAGAGGGATCTCAAATGCAAAATGTGACGACAACATGGCTTTGGTTTTCAGTGAATTAAGTACATGAAAAGTAGAAACAAGAGAATTATGTTAAGGACTAGAAAAATATACAGCAAGACTAACGTCTATTTCTGTTATTTAATATACTAACAATGAATCCTTTGTTGAACTCCCCTTTTGCGTTTGAGTCCCATTGTTTTATTCGAAAATTGATTTAATTCTGTATGCCCCACCCTTCTTAAAGCTTCTCAATGACATTTTCAGACACTTGGCATATTACTTGGTATTTTACTCAAAAATTTGCCCATATAAAATTTTTAAAAAATTAACACAAAATGGTATTCTATAGGCTTTGAATTATAGCCCTTCTATTATATTAATTGAATTTTGTCTTTCCTACAAATATGTTCCATCTTTATTTATTATTTCCAACAAGCCTCGGTGGCCTGGTGATAAGGTCATGGCTTAGTGGTTGGAGGATTCCAGGCTCGAAACCCGATTCCAATGAAGATCCGCTTTGCATGGGGCCTGATGCTTGTAAACCTTCCCACATCGGGCGCAGAGAGGCGGTATAAAAATTTCGCCTTAACATCGGTGGTCTGAGGTGGGTGATTACTTTTGAGGTTCTGAGATCGCTTCGGAGATAAGAGCGGTAGGTGGTTCAATTATCCTCCACAGCCCATTTCGGAGCGTCTTAAGGGAATGTTTTAGCAGGGGGTGGAGTAAATGACCACCTATATTTGGAGTATCCAATTCATGTCGCATCCTCCCCAAAAGTCCCGGTGTTAAAGGGGCTAGGAGAAAAAAGTTGCATCGTAATTAACGAGCTAATTCGTACATAGAGACCAAACGTCCTCCCCCTGGTGAGATGAGGAAGCTTGGAGAGGATCGTCCTCGTCAGCTGACCGTGGTTCAAAGTTATGAGGTCCTTCCGAAAGTAGACATCAAGTTGCTTTGAAACAGGACGTTAATATAACTCAACTAAACTTTTATTTCCATCATTACTTAAATAGTTATTGGCATATTATTCCTTGTCATTTCATCCTCCGCTGAAATATTTTATTATTTTAAATGTCATATTTCTTCACATTGCATGGGAGTTCAGTAAATATTATACATCTGTTACAAATTTTGTGATGATTTTAAAATGTATTTTGGTGTTTTAAGGATTTTTAGAATGATTATAGTAAAATATGATTGATATTAAATTTTATTTTCAGCGCCACAATTTGTTTAATATTAGTTCCGGTTCAATTTTGGCTCAGTTTTCTTACAGCACTAATAGTTTGTATTAAAAAGACTTCACAACCCCAGTTTTAATAATATGGAAATATGAAACGAGCTTCTGAAAACATTTTACATGATATCAAAGTTTAACCAAAATTTTTCTTAACGTTCAAGGCTACTTGGGAGATTTTATTTAGTGATAAAATGTTTCAAGCGTAAGTATTTCCGTTCAGATAATCGAGAAACTTGTATAAAAATCTCATATTTTAAATTCTAATGTGCCTTCTTAAGCATAAACGAAACAGAAATTTCTGTTTTGTTTCTGATACTCATATTGTTTTACACATTGAGAAATTCCATCAATAACAGCAAGTGATACTTACAATTCCATTATAATCATATTGAATATTTTCTCAATAAAATAATGTTAAGCATATGATTGAAAATATTGAATAATTTAGTATTCGTTACAAAAAAAGCAAATGTGCATATACAAAATTTTGTAAAAGATAATATGTGATCCGTATTTTAGAATAAAAATTAATGGTAAAAACTTAATAATTTATAGTTTTCTAGAAAATTTTTGATTTATTTGTGCGAAAGACATTTGGTGATTTTAAATATTTCAATGCCTGAGAAATGATTATAGAGTTAATACTAAGAAAAAAGCACTGGACAATTCCCTGCTCCAATTTTTGTCTTTGTCCGTAGGTGATATTAAATTATAGATATTTTTTCTGTGGATATTAAACTATGGAAATTTAATCAGGAACAGAAATTTTAATTCAACAGAAATCTTTTCGAATTAGTTAATTGCGAGATTTCTAAGAAATTATTCTTCATTATAATAGTTTTTAATTTTATTAAGAATCTTTTGTTATAAAGGAAATAAGAGATTATCAGATATAAGAAAAATAAAAAGTTATATTTTAAACGTTAATCATGTATAGCTTTATTAGTATCATTAATGTTTATTATATAATTATATAAATTGTTATTATCTATCATATAACAAATAAAATTGCACTGCAATGTCTAGAAAACAGAATAGACGATTTTAGCAGAAGTACCGAAACTGATGGAATCAGATCGTGATAAAATTAAAATTATTAACCCTCTGAGCGTCCAATTATTTTGAACTTTTAGCTGTCAGATTAGAAAACTTAGTTTTTAAAGTAAATGAATCAATCTTTTTTGTATTTAATGATATATCTTAAGAATACTGCTTCTGAACTGAACATGAAGAATGTAAAAAGACGTTTTAACCGCTCGGAAGGTTAAAGCTGTAATTCTGCTTTGCCTTGTTTATTGCAGACTTAAGGAGACGTACGTTATCTTGCATAATGATATCACCATTTAGCTGAAGATGGGCTTTAAATAATAACAGAAACTGCAATTAGAAGTTATCTGCTGACAATTTAGAAGATAGCATAATCAATCTTACCTTACATGTATTGTAGGAACAAGTTGCATTATAAGCTTGAACGCGAGAAGTTATGCTGTAACTACCACATCGAAGAGTTTTAATTTAGTGCTTCAACGTTTGAAACCAAATTTAACAAAATTGAATGTCTTTGTAATGTAGAGCAGAATTATTTTCTATAGGTTTAACAGCTTTTGATAGTATAAATTTATATTGACCAGAATCTAAAAGATTATTCTCATTGAAAAACAATAAGAAAAATTGAGATTTTTGAGAACAATATGTGAAAGTAAAGCCACGGATGGAAACTAGATGGTTCTGAAATTGCATCATTGTTGATTAAAATCTATGCTCAGAAGTAAATTTTGCGTTCACTGTTCTTCCCCTAAGGATAAACTTTTAGAAATTACGATGAAATTATAAATATCTTTAAAATGACATCTCCTTCAACTGTGCTAACGTACACTCTGTCCCAAAAGTTTATAGAATCTTGTATTTTGCCCATATTTTTTGTTGTATATAATGTATGTCGATGAAACTTACTGTATAGATATGTTATGTCTATTAAATTGAAAAAACAGCAGTTCTAGCTCGTATATTTAATGCCAATTTTTAAATCGTAGAATAAACAGAAATAACCTGTCCCAAAAGTTTATAGACAAATGCAATTTTATGCAAATATGGTATCGGTAATCATGATGTCGATTCGGAGCCTAAAAGATATGTTGTAAGAAAAGGAAAGCGGCCGTTTGTTTTGCGTTTCAAGATGCCTAAGGCTTAGTAGCTCTCTAATGAAGAAGTGAGTAAAATTCTGCATTTGAAATTGTTCGGCAACGCTTTTAAGGAAATATCGAAACTTTTAAAATAGTCTAAAAGTATGATTTATCGTGTATTAACTCGTAACACACCATATGAGCCAAAACCACGTTCTGCAAGACCACGTGTGACGGGTATTCGCAGTGATAGACGGATACAAAGAATGACTTCAAGTCAGAAAATGTCGGTTCACGAAATTACTAGGACTTCCCGGTAGCAAATCTCCAAGAACACTGTTCGTAGACGAATTATAGAATCTGTTTATATCATCCACACAAAAATGGCTAGGAGATTAACACTCTCAAATCTTCACACTGGTAAGAGATTATAATGGGCTCGTAATCATATGCCATAAGGCGATAAATGGATGGCTGTCCTTTTCAGTGATGAAAAAAAAAATGGAACCTCGATGGACCTGACGGGAATATAAAATATTGGCATGATTTACGAAAACAGCCCAGGAGCTTTTTCAGTAGGCAAAGTGGTGGTGGATCTGTGATGGTGTGGGCAGCTTTCAGTTTAAACGGTCAAGTGGATTTGGCCTTTTTAGATGGTCGACATAATTCTCCTAAATACACAGAAACAATAGAAAATCATCTTATGCCATTTGCAGAAAACATAGGGGGACGAAATTGAGAATATCAGCATGATAATGCCCCCACCCATACCTCCAGTGCTACAAAAAATTATTTAAACTCGAAAAATGTTACTGTTCTTGAATGGCCACCGATGAGCCCTAATCTAAACCCAATTCAGAATATGTGGGACATTATGTCTCGGAAGGTATATGAGAATGGAGGGCAATTTTATTCAGTGTATGCCTTCAAGACAGCCATTGAAAGTGCATGGTACAACTTGGAACCAGAGTTATTACAAACCTTAATTATGTCGATGGGAAAACGTGTATACGATGTCTTACTGATAAATGGAAAAACTTTAAACTATTAAGAACATTGTATTGAGCACCTTTTGTTGAAAAGTCATATATTCTATAAACTTTTGGGACACCTAATATTTACATTTTGTTACATAAATGAAATACAAATTGTTATTTTTTCTAAATATTTCGTTGAATGCAAGTCGCATATGGTTTGAATAAACATATTTGTAATTGGTGTTTGTATGCCTTTCCGTTTTCCTAAAACATATATTTTACTAGAGTCTATAAACTTTTGGGACAGAGTGTATTAATTCAAATATAAAGTTATCAAAAGTTAAATTACTTAAATAGATAGGAACATATTATCATTATAAATATATTTGGAACATGCGTTTCTTTCTAGAAATATTTCATGCGACAGAATAATAATGAGGAATTATTCAATATTTATTACAGTTTGCACCTACATGTAAAAACTCATTAAAAAAGGCTTAAAGAAGTGCGATTTCCTGCAACAAATGCATAAAGTAAGAAAATTAATTTGTCAATATTTATTTACATAAAATGTTATTAGTATATTTATTAAGTGGATGTTCTTTATAAGTTTATTTCTCAATTGAAATTTAAAACATATGCTATTTTATTAATTTATGTACAGACCTTTAAGATTTTAATAAAATATCCAGAATTTGTGTAAATATGCAAATTAAAGTGTGCAAAGAAATTTTGTGAAACGGTGTTCTGATGTAAGAAACTAATTTTATAAGAGAAATTTTTGAATTTTCATTCATTCATGATATTGAGAAATAATTTCGTTTGATAATGCTTGGAATTCAAAGATAAATTTTAGGATTTGTTTAATCAAGCATAGACGATAATTTCTGAGATATGAATGTAAAAATTTAATTCTTCATCAAAAGAAGCCAATTCATGATCATATAATTCGCATTCTTATTTATGTTTACAAATATGCTCATCTTTAATTCGTTATTCAGTATTGGAATTATTTATGGAGTAAAATGTGCTAAAATAAATATGTGCTTCATTGAGAGACATATCCAGCTAAATAAAAATAGTCTTATAGAAACATTTGTTTACGTCTAGCAGATGTAATACATGCAATAGTTATTGTTTGGCAACCGATTCCGAAACCCTCCGCGCTTTTGCGTATGCGGTGGGCGGAGTTATTTTCATCAAAATAGAGGGAAAGTGAAGAATGGAAGGATGATGTTCACATTTTACTTAGCGTGATCTAACAAAGAACTCCGGAAATGCGCTCATATGACTCATTGCCTGACGACCATTTCCGGTGCAAAACCGCCCAAAAGTGCTAGGTTTGGAATCCGTTGCTAAACAGTATATAAATTTCTTTAAAAATATACTTACTTTTAAGGTTTATATAAGTATTTCTCTACTAAGCTCTCCGTAAATATTACTTAAATTAAAATCTAGAACATCTGCCTTTTCCCATCTGCCAAAAAATAAACCTTTCATCCTAGATGAAAATTCTTGAGACGTATACTACAAAATAAGAATATAAATGCCAAAATAATAATAAAATCCAATATTTTTATTTATACAAAGTTAAAAAAATAATTATTTAAAATAAAATAAATGCACGAAATCGACGTACTTTCTTCTTGCTTACTTTAATCTTCAATAATGTATTTCAAAAATAAAAATATTACTGATAAATTACAGTTTGATTAATCCACTTTTAGAGAAGAAATATTTAAAATACATCTTAGAAATATATACATCATAGGGGTTTAAATCAGTTTGTGAAATTAATAATAATAATCTTGCCTAATTAGCACTTTTTAAAGTTTTTAATGTGAAATAACCTAAACTTATGCTAATGCATACTGTTCTTGAATTAAAATCCGCTTACTTTCTATTATCAACATGATAGAAACTTCATCTAATCTTTGCAGTAACATTAGACCGTAACAACTATCGACACTTGGTCTTCTTAATTATGTACCTCACATAACCCCAAAATTGAGATGATCAGAAGATAATCAGAGCATAAGGTTGCACAGCGTTATCAATCCTTTCTACTCAAACAATTCTTACTTCGGAGAGTGATTTGTCAAGTTGAAACTTGCTTGACTCGGATAATAAGGCTCCATCTTTTAATGTCAAGTAATCCCGATATGCAAGCACATGACAGTGTTAGCTTATGGAGAGGATTAGAAGTAGACTGGGTGATTACACATTGAAGATATCACCTCATTTTGATGATTAAGAGTGAAGAGTGGAATTCTTGGGGTGATATTCTCATAATAATTATAAACTACTTTTATGGTTATAAAATGCATTATAAATATAAGACTATTTGAACTCTTGGGTATTTACAGTGATTAAAAGCTATAACTTCAGCCATTAAATTATGTTCTCTGCGAGAAAATATCGTGGCATTGATCTTATAAGAAGATAAAAAAATCACGCTATGCTTTAAATGTTTTATTCACTCTTAAATTAAATGATTTTAATAATTTGTGATAAGAAAAAATCTAAAAGTTGCATATTAAGTGTTCATGAATGTTTCGTGCAATAGAAAATATTTTTTTTTTCCAATTAAATGTAATCAATATTCTAGTTTAATTTTTATCGTGTTTTTCCCTTCTGTAAAATAAAACTTGACTTTATTCAAATTATTAGAAATAATATAAAACAAATAACTGATACATTCTCTAAATTTTTAAGATTAATTAAAGAAAGTAACATTTGCTTCTGCATTATCTCTTGTTTTACATCAAACTGATAATTTATTATGAAAAATTAATAATCATAAAGCAGCAAATTAATTTTATCTCTATATATTGAAATTATGATTAAAAGAAACACCGTTGAATTTAAGCTTTTACTGGTTGCTACTCATTAAAAAGATCAGAAGCCATTTTTAATGAAAACTAGTTATTATGCCCGGCGTTGCTCGGGATTAAAATACTTTCATGTCAAATTTCTTTGATGTAAAAAACTACTTTTGTATAGAAAATTATAATAACCAAACTTCTTTTATCGTCTGAAATGTTTTTTTAATTAAAATGAGAATATCAGTTGAACCAGACGATTTTTAAAAACCGCCGATAGCTAATTTTCTCCATAAGTTATTATCATTTATTGCATAGGTACTTCAAATTTTGTTCATAAATCTTGCAGTATAAGAAAGATTTTAACGGATCTTTTGGGATAATTATATATAACAAATTTTTCATTGAGAAACAGCGTTAGAATAAATATGAACTAAAAAAATTAAATTCGTCTGCATCCAAAATTCTTCTAATGTGATCTAGCAACAGTTCTTTTGTATTCTTGCTCTTCACCAATAAAAAAAGTGTTATAAATTGTAAATTTTATACACAATTTAATTTTTGAAAAATTATTAAAATGAGGGCAACGAATTGAACGTAATTGAAAGTTGTGTCATGAAAAGTTAATTTTTAAAACATTTACTATGTGTAAAAATAGTTTTTGTGATGTAACACATATTTTCGAAAAATATCGGAAACGGAAAATGCCAAAATATTACTTAATTTCCAGTTAACTGAAATTTTAATAATATTTGGGGCTTTCAAAAGTTGAAGGTTGACTCTCTTCTTATATAAAGTAATTTTTATAAATATTATTTTTATAATATTTATAAAAATAAACGAACATATCAGAAATAAAGGTAAATTAGTTGAAAGTCTAGCAGTTGCCTAGGAACGGAGTAGCTCTGAATTTGTGTTATTTCAAAATCGACTGCAGGTAATTAACAATTATTAAACTTTAAAAAAATTAATAACAATTGAAGGAAAACTGTCACAGATATAAACGTGGTATCATTGAAAAAGTAAACTTTTGAACTTTAAGATGGTGTAAGAATGTTTTTTGTCGAAAAATGTGCTCTGAAGTTACAGCGGCAAAGCGGTTTCGGTTGGTTTCTAATTAACTGACTGTTTAATTAACTTTTGGACTTTGAAACGTCCATAAGTGTCTTCCGCTTGCCTTAAATAATAAGTGTGCCAAATTTGGTTGAAAACAGTCCATTTGTTTAGTATTAGATGAGGAACATAATCACACATACCCACAATGACGTCCATTTATATTAAGATTTATATTTTCTTCTAATGAAAAAATTATCACAAAAAGCTTCCTCTTTTTTTAAAATGTGGCATGCCTGAATGCAAAAAGAAATTTGATTAATATAGTAGAATTTCAGAAGAAGAAATATAGACTGTATTTTAGCTTTGAAAGATAATCTACAATAATAAATTAAGTAATGCCTGTGACATAGTTATTTTCACACTTATTAAAGCAGTTTAGAATGCTAAATTTCAACTTCAATTTGTTGTTCCGAAATTTGTCTTTAAATAATTAGGTAAATAAATAGAACCAGTATAATTTTTATTAAGAATTAAAAATATTATATTATCCTTAAGTAATACGATACATAAATAGTTACAGTAAATTAATATAAGTTAGATTTCCTGATTGAAACAAATATTCAAAATTCAGTGTCCTAGATGCAAGAATTTATCTTCCTATTGAAGATAACTGTAATAATCAAGTCACTTATTATAGTCCAGTCGATTTGTACTTAAACATAGAAAAAATACACAGCAGCAATTTTATTGCTTTAAGTTGTTGTGTCGGCCACACAAAACATGGCACTATATTTTATACACCGAGATCGAACTGGATAAGGGGGGGATGAAAATTCGAACGATCCTTTTTTTTTTTTTTGCTTTTAAATAAAAGGCTATTGATCTGAGAGGAAAATTTTTAATTAAATAGTTATAGCTAGTAAAACTATACATAAATTGAGTCGTCAAACGTTAAGATAGCTTAATTAGGACTGGAGTATATTTTTAAAAAATGTAAATTTTGGAAAAAAATATTTTTAGGTTTTCACAAATAAAGTGAAATTTTTAGACCTTCATGTAAATACTCATAATATGGTAGGGTATTTTTGATATAAATGTTAGGTACAGATCTTTAATATTTTTTGAATAATTCAACTTTTTCGAAAAAAAACACGTCGTCGGAAAATGCCTGTAAGTACTTTTTATCAGCCCGAATTCGAAGAACGAAGTAAAACCTTACTCTAAAAGTGTTGTTCTACAATATAAAATGGCTTTGCAATAGTCCATATTTAGAAAAAAAGTAAAGAAAATTAAGTTCGAAGTTATCACTTTGTCTCATTTATTACGCGTAAACAAATTGTCCCCATCGCAAAAAAATCCCTTTTGGATTGAATTAATAATTAATTTGGATTAAAGCAATAAAATGGCTGTTGTGTATTTTTTCTATGTTTAAGTACAAATCGACTGGACTATAATAAGTGACTTGATTATTACAGTTATCTTCAATTGGAAGATAAATTCGTGCATCTACGACACTGCGTTTACGTAAAATAAGAGAGATAAAATTATAATTTCGAACTTAATTTTCTTCACTTTTTTGTTAAAATCGACTATTACAAATTCATTTTATATTGTAGAACAACACTGTAGAGTAGGATTTAACTTCGTTCCAAGAATTGGGGCTGATAAAATGTACTTACAGGCATTTTCCGACGACGTTCTTCTTTTCAGAAAAGTTGAATTCTTCAAAAAGTATTTAAGGTCTAGATCTGAAAATTTAGCCATATATGTAAACCCTACTATAGAGTTTCAAAAATTTCACTTTATTTGTAAAAAAAATAAAAATACTTTGCCAAAATTTAAGTTCGTTTAAATTTACTCCTGCCCCAATTAAGTTATCTTAACGTTCGACAGTTCATTTGTAGATCGTTTTACTAGCTATAACTTTCTAATTTAAAATTTTCCACTCAGATCAATATAAAACGCAAAAAATCGATCATTCGAATTTCTCTCCCCCGCCCCCCCCCCCTGGTCAGGGTCGATCTTGGGGTGCAAAATACACCGCCATGTTTTGTGTGGCCGACTCAATAACTTAAAGCAAGAAAATTGCTGTCATGTATTTTTTCCATATTTTGATACTTTTCATGACAATTCGACTGGACTATTATAGATATATTTCTGAAATAATGTTAGAAAATGTGAAATGATGTACGTTTACTTAAAAATATGTAGGAAACACCATAGAGAAACTCTTCATTCATCTGGTTTTCATTGTTTTATAACCGAAATATTTAAATCACCAGAAATGTTACACTTTCTTAATTTCAGAGTTGCATTTTATTATACATTCGAGTAGAAATGACGACGTCAAGGTTGGGAAAGCTTAAAATAACTTTTTAGGTAAGTATGTTTACCAGTAGTTCAAGGTTATAACATACTTCAACGGAGAAGCTATAGATACCAATTTGCTTGTTTTATTTATAAAGCAGCTTCAGTTATAAGTCAACATTGCAGCAGAGTGATATAAAGAAGATAGAAACATTCCATCTCCCTTGCCCTTTTATAATGTAAACACGGAGAGTGCTTTTTGCGAGACAGGTAAAGTTTATTGACTTCCATTGTTGATACTCCTAAAATGCAAGGATAGGGTCGAATGAAGCTTGTCTTTGCAGTAAAGTTTGCCTGTTCCAGAATTAATCCGCAAGGACGCGCTTTCCTTGCAGTGATTGAAGGACGCGCTTTCTTAGCACTGTTTGAAGGACGCGCTTTCCTTGTACTGATTGAAGGACGTGCGTCGGGCTTCGTAGGCACGGGGTCCTGTTTCTTTAACAAATGCGCGGGAAATTATATTATTTAAATAGAAAAACATTGGTTGCATTAATATACACTGTATAAAATATAAAAAATAATAATTTGCATATAAATCACTTTTAGGGAATTCATTAAAATGAAGAAGATCGATGAATGGTTATGCTTCAGCTGGTATTTAAGAGCAGTGCCCGACTTTTTTCATCCAAAATTACTTGTAATCGCCTGGATATAAGAACTGATGCCCTCCACAATAATTGTATTAATGTCTTATAGATAAGCATGTCCAAATTTTTAAGAGGATGTTACAACTTCTGTTTCGCCAATAGTTCCAGGCAGATTTATGACAATGTTGCGCTAAGTAAAAGTTCTTATGTTTTTGCTTGGTTCTTTTTTAAACCATTTGATAATTCCAGCTTTTTAAACATTTTCTGTTTTTAGCACCATTTTTTATTCCCAGGTTTCTTCTAAATAATCTGTGGATTCACAAAAATTGATTCATTGCCCTCTTTAAAATTCGACTTACGAACTTAAGTCTCTATATATTCATCAACAATATCTTTATTTTCTTCATTAATAGATTATTACTTTGTTTATAGTTCAGTTAAAACTTTTCCAATCTTTCGATTTCATATTTTTTTTTCTCAAATAGCGATAATTGTTATAATTTATCTGTCCTTCAATGCCATCCTACAAAGTTACACGAGCGCGCGTATCGGGAGGCCAAAGGCTTGCCCATTTCTGAGATAAGAAATGGACAAGCGGAAATTTTTGAATTTCCTGTGGTGAGAAGTTAGTGACCTTGAAAGCAACTCTTTGAATCTGAAACTCTTTCTCCCAGGGTTTCATTTTCTGAACTAAAGTCTTGCAGCCTCCGGGCCTGATAGGCCCGATGCGCGTCCTCCCGGGTTAGAAGAATCTCAGAAATTTATTCAACTTTTTAGTGTATAAATAATCGACTCTTATAGAAAAACTGGCTGGAAAATTCTACTCATATTCATCATTCTACAAAAATTCATAGTAAACACAAAATTTTACTCATATTCATCCTATTTATTGAATATTTTTAATTCATATATTACGATGACTTGAAAATGATTTTTTGTTCAGAAAGAGTTAATTCGCGAAAGTAGAAATATTAGAAAAAGTTTATTCAAAGCAAATCTTCCATCTTCGATTAATTCTGAAATGGGAAAGAAGTGCTTAACTTAAAATGTCGAATGCGACTAGGTATAAGAAGTAGAAACTAACATTTACGATCGCCTTTTGTCGTTTAAAAATCGGTAATGCTCTTTGATATTAATATTTTTTGAGGTTATCCTCATCAGGGTGACTGTTTGGCTTAAAATATATGATTTTAAGACAATATTAACCAGAAATACGAAGAGAGTAGTTATTTAATGATTAAGTAGTTCAGGCAACAAAAACTGCATTTAAAAGTTTACAAATGCCCATAATTTTGACAGAAAAATACATTTTTTTAAAGCCCAAAAGAACATAGGTAAAAGCATATTTATTACAACAAGGAAAACTGGAATTTCTTCTTCATGAAGAACTTCATCTTTCTTAATGAAACTGACAGAATGGTTTATCTGATTCCTGTAGGTTCTTTAACAATGATGCCAGCAGTTTTCTAGTGCATAAACTTTCAACTATATAATAACGGTTGGAGAGGTTTCAGGTGATCGTATGCTTATCATTTAACGCAGAGCAAAGGAGTGGTGTTATGTTAAAGGGTTGAAATATATTATTTTGGATATTTTGAAATGTTTGTGATTTTGTAAAAGTATACTAAAATAGTTCGAATTTCTTCGGAAATGTAAACGCATTATACATTTATACAAGTTTTTCTTCAAGCATATAGGCAGAATGTTTCGGTTTTTATCAAAATTGAATATTTAAGGAATAAATTTGAGGATGCTTTGCGAAATAAAAAAAAGCAAATAGAAGGAAGAAACAATTAACGTGTTTATTCAATTTTGTGAATTATTAATATTTTAATGATTAATTAATATTTGAAAGATGTATTTAAATTAGGAAAAGCAGCTGTTAGTTTAAACTCTGGATTTATCGACAACAGCGTATTTTATTGTTTTACTATCCGCCTTTGGCGACCAGCTTGTTCGCCGGGAATAAAATTTCAACTTAATCTCTTATTCATAATTTTATATTCATAGTTTCCTTGGCAAAGGAATATTAAAATTCAAGCTGCGATATTTAACCCGCGCTCTTCTTGCAGCCTTCCAACTGTTCTGTTCATTGTCTTCATCGTAACCATCAGCATGTATTTCTGACGCCATAAATCATTAAACGATGATAGATAACAATAAACGTTAATAAAATTCAACAATAGAAACAACTTGAAAAGACATAAGATGATGAGAGCTAAATGATACAATTCGATTCTATATTTCCCTGGATCATTACCCACAAATTAGAGAATATAAATAAAATAAAATTAGACGCATTCTCGCTGCGTTCAGTTAGAACTTCATGATGACTTCAGAAGGAGGAAAACTGGAATTGCATAACGAAACACTTCAGCAGTCGCAGAAAGCTGTGTCCACTAACTGGAACATCGATAGCATCTGAAGATTGGCGATGCCTGTTGAACTCAAACTCAAAATGAAATACTCGTTGTCTAGCCTTTATCGCTGGGTTCGATGGAGCTAAAATACACGATTACAAGGCATCATTTCGCTTTAATTGCTATAGAAGGAAACGCCCTATCACGGCCACCATAACATGAACGTCTCTAATGGAATCAAGTAACTGCCCGTGCCATGTAACATCTAATTGCACGTTGTAGGTGCCAACTCTACTCTCTTATTTCTCAAGTAAAATATTTATTTATCTTCAACATTAAAATGACGCGGCACATTTTACATCCAGCAGCATGTTAATTCACTTAAAACATGGTGATAAAACGAATTAAAACGTGGAAATGGAAAGAAAAATAATTGTTCATTTTACTGGATTATTTCCTAATATAATTACTATCTTGAGGATTCTTTACAGTACAGATTCTTACTTTCTTACATAAATTAATGGAATAATAAAAGAAAGTAAAATCCAAAGGATATTATCATAGCTTTCAACATTGCAAGAGAAACACTAAGTTCCATATTTGTTTAAACAATGGAAACGTTTTGAATTGCGTTTCAACAATGAAAAGTATTGTTGTAAATTATGCCAAAATATATTTTTAAAAGGTTATTTAAATTGGAGAAAAAATTGTACGGCAACTTAATTTATATCGTTGAAAAGGTAATACTTTGCACTTTCAGATGGCGAATTATTAAGGGAAAACGCCAAAATTTCACTTAATTTTAATTATTAAAATTTGAAAAATTATCTCCCAGGTGCACATTTCCACCCTGCAAAGAATGTTCGTGCCGAATTTCGTAGCTCTAGGTCCAGCGGTCTGTCTAGAGCGCCAACACACAGACACACACACATTCTCCTTTATTATTAGTAGAGATTAAAGGCTAAAAATATTGCTCTAGGATTAAATGATAAAAACAACAATAATGGGAAACTATTCTTTTTTTATTATCCTTAGAGTTAAAATGTTTCTTCGTTTCATTATCACATAACTTCTCAATGATTTATATAATGCTTTATATGTTTAAGAGAAGGAACAGATTCGTGTTAACTGTGTGAGAGAATCCTTTGAGTTCTAAAGTTATCTCAAGGCTCATCATTTTGTAAAGAACTTGATTTGAAAAACTACTGAATTATTGTTTTATAGACGACATTAATGAGAAAAATTATGTAGGGTAAATTATGTAATCAGAAGCCAATTGATATTTTTGATATTTCGAGTCCACTCTTAAAAACTTTATCTTTTGATCGCACATTTAATTCTTTAATCCCGAAGCAACGTTTTTCTTCTAGCCCCTTTAAAACGGGGCCTGTTTGGGATGATACGACATAAATTCGACTCTACCAACCTCGGTGGTCATTTACCCTACCACCCTTGGTTGGCAAGAATAATTGGACCCCCTACCGCGCTTATCTCCTAAGCGATACTAGAACCTCACTTCCTCTCCGAAGGAGTCAACAGCCTCACAGCGGCCTTCATTGCTGTTAAGAGGAAATTTTTAGACCTCCCGGGACCGCCTCGCTCGCGCTGAGAGGGTTAAACGTTTCTCTGCTGCTTTGAGAAAACAGATAATGTATGCTCATGAGACTGGTTTTATCGCGAAATGCCGTCCGAAGGATTCCAAACTATTATTAATGAGGAAATCAGGAAACTCACTTCATACACCCACAGTTTGAAGAATAAGCAAATTATATCCAGAAAGAAAATTTAAAACCGATGGTATAGCATGCTTGTAGCAATATTGCGAAATGTTTCTTAGATATGTTTTCAAATAGTATCAAGTAAAATTAAAAAAAATGAATTATGGTTTGATGTTATAACGACTCTGTATTTTCTTAAGATGCAAAAAACTATTTCGCAGTTGGTTTTCGTCCCCCTAACATTTTGCGATCAAAAATTTACATTCTTTTTTTTAATCCCAAAGTGTGTTAAAATTTTGTGCTTTGATGCTTTTATCAATAAAAAGAGTTTTTTTATATGATATAGCAGTATATATTAGTTTCTACATGTGTTCTCGACCGTTTTACTTATTTTTTCGTAAATAAAAAAAAATTGCTATAGAAGATAACAGTGTACTCCTGCAAGCTTAATTTGAATCTTGTCTACTTATCGGATAAATGTGCGAATATTCTATTAAATTTATTCTTGTTAGATGAAAGGGAAAAATTTTTTTACCTCTAATATTAATATCTTCAAAACACCGAAGTAATCATGTTTCTAAAGATGATGTAACTCATATTTTAGTTCACAATACTCCATCATCGGAGATATAGAATGGGATTTTTAAATATCTTTATTACAATTTATAAAACATACGACTCGTATCTATAGCATAATTTTTTCTTTTGTGTTATTTACAGAGCGAAATATAAATGAAAATATCTAGAAATACTGGAATATTTTCAGGGTTTCAGTAATTCTTTTAATCTACAAAAGCACACCAATCACTGCTATTGAAAGAGACGAATAAAGTATTCCATTGAGGGCATTTTTGTTTATCTTTGAGGGTTTGAAACCCAAGTCACGTTATTCTTTCCTTTTCAGGGAAATTGTTTAGTTAGACCAATGGAATTGGAAAAATAGATATAAAATGTCGAGAAATGCCTGAAGAAATATGTTCTTAAATATTTAATTAATTTGTTTAAAGATAAATTTTATTTTTTCTTCTGATTTCTATTCACTGATGAAACATGATTAGTTTTCATTTGTGTATTCAAAGATTGTGGAATTTATACTTTTTTATTAAAATCAGATAGGAAAAATGAATCTTACTTTATCTAGAAGAAAAATTTCAGGTGCATTGACTATTTTTTAGAAATATTTATAAATCTTACCAAAATTAATATTTCAGCTGCATCTCTTATAAAGGCAGTATGATATAAGATCATATAAGACAACTACATTGGTTTAAAAATTACAAAATTGGTATTTCAGTTACATCTTTTATAAAGGCGGTATGATACAAGATCATTTAAGACAACTATACTGGTTTAAAAATTACGAATTTCATATTTCAGTTACATCTTTTATAAAGGCGGCATGATATAAGATCATTTAAGACAACCATACTGGTTTAAAAATTACGAAATTAATATGTCAATTACAGTTTTAAAAAAATATAATATAAGATCAATGAAAACAGCTAGTCTGGTTTGAAAATTCTTCAACTCTATTTAATTTCATTACTCACAAAATTAGAGAAATAATACATTTAGTTCAGGGGTTCCCAACCTTTGTTTCCTCGTGTACCCCTTGATTATTCTTTTTGTTTCCGCGTATCCCTTGATT